>VMDO01026454.1:0-26697 GCA_007922755.1 Pedetes capensis | reverse complement strand
GTGGAAGGAACAGAATTCCTACGGGGCCACATCCGGTGAACGAAGCGGCTGAAGACATACCATGACGTTTCTAGTCAGCAGGCATTGGTGTAGCAGAAGCACCGTCCTGATGGAGGGTGAAGCTAAAGATACACGAGAAAGGACCGCCACTGCTTCAGAAAGCGGCAAGGATGATGGGAAAACTGTGTTGGAAGACAAGGGGAGCATTTTGAGGGAGATTAGTTGCAATGTGTCTTTTGCCATAATAATTTTTAAAAATTGCATCATTCACTGTTTTTTTAAAATCACACCTCAAGTATGTTGTGCATGAATATAAATTTACATGTGTATTTTTACAGGACACTTTGAGCATTGTCTACATGAGGTGTTTTTATGTGGCCATAACTATAGCAAGATATCCTACATGCTAGGGCAATCAGTCATTTATTGGTAGATGAACAAATTACAATTTTGTCATGTGAAAATGTTATTTGATGACCCATGCATCCAGATTTCTACTTTATCACTAGATAAGGTCTCCATGGGTCATTGAGACTGACCACTGAAGGTCTCAGCAATGATGAAGTGTGCATGATTTTCACAGTTTAATGAGAATGTAAGTTGACAGATGGTTCAAATGTGTCCGGTTCAGAGTCTCAGCAAAATTCAATCACCACCTATCTTCGCTGTCAGGTGATGTAGTGTCTGAATATCTTATGTGGGGTCATTCCCAGAAGTGGGCAGACAGGAGCCTTCTGTTTACATCTTTGCTCTGGGTGCTGAAGTGTGTGGTCTGTCAAGTCACACACTTTCACTCCTGAGCATCTTGTGGTTCTGATCATTTGCACAGTACTTTGTAGTTTAGTTTTCTTCCTTGTTTTGTTTTTATTTTCTTATCTGACCAACAAGGTTGATGGTTTACTTTTCAGGCCTTTTGGTAGTTTGATTTTCCTGATACTCCTTCATATAATTGATTTCCTATCTACATTTGCTCCAGAGTTTCAGTATCTACATATCTGCTAATCAGCTACTCTTAATCATCTAAATGTTGCCTTGCAGCCTCATTATGTTTTTATGAATGATGCTTTCACTCTGGTGCAGTTTATGGCATACGACTTAACTTGGTTCTTCACTTCTCACTTGAATTTGACTTCCCCAGCGATTTTGGGAACACAGCTTTGTGTTTTGATAGTCCATCCCTCCTTGGGACCCATAGCTGAGTCTTTCTTATTCTTTGTCTTTCTCTAATCACCATTATTTCGGTACCACATGACTCTACTTTGGTGTTGATCTGTCATTAACCTGATAGACCAGAGAATTAAAAGAAAAACATAATAGGGATAACAAATAACTTCCTCAAATCACATCCATTTGTTACTGTTTTCTTCATATATATTGATAAATGTTTTTCTGTAGAGTATTGAAGCTCCCTAGCTTATTATTCCTGATGATGTGATTCAATTTTGAAGTAGAATATAGATAGCAGTGGATTATTGAACTCTTGAAATGACCTTGCTTTTCTCATGCCTCATTAATAAATATGTAAATATTGATTATTGCCAATTTGGGGCTATTCAGAGGCCAATGTTACAGCTCACTGTGGAGTGATTGTTACTGAGCGAAGGATGTACACTGTGGCCTGCAACTGCCCGAGTAGTGGGGTGAAGTGGAAGAAAGTAGAGCCAGGCAGACCCCCAGGTCCTTTGCTGTTCTGGAAAAAAGAGCTCCCCACACCCCTCATTTGGAGTTTGGTCTTCATACTTACCAAAATAATAATAATGATGATGATGATGATGATGATAACAATAATAATAATAATTCCTCCTCCTCCTCTCCTCCTCTTCTTCTTCTTCTTCTTCTTCTTCTTCTTCTTCTTCTTCTTCTTCTTCTTCTTCTAGATTTGTGAAATTAGGTATCTTGGTTTTGATCTCTGTGTAGGAAAAAAGACCTTGGCTTTTGGCAGTACATTAGAAAGAAACAAAATTGAGAAGTTGTGAGTTGCTCTAAGTACGATTTAAGCAAAAGGGTTAGTGGCTTACATAGTTACTGGTGGATGAACAGGATGAAACACTGCTCCTTGGAACCTGCTTTAGTTTTAATAGGATCCTGCGCTTGGTCTTTCTAATACCTCCGTAGGTACCTTCTCTTGCAGGGACTAATCAACAGGCTGGGCTCCCTTATTATCTGAAAGAGGTTTTCTGGAATAAAAGCCACACATTTGCTCTTTTGGGGGATATATGGAAAGGCTCAGTTAGTGCTGAGGAAAGGGTTTTGTCCAAGCTTTGGGGCTGGTAAGGTTGTGTATGAGATGCTACAAACTGCTTGAGTAACAGCAGACATTGTGTGTGTATATATGACACACACACACACACACACACACACACACACACACACGCACACGGTCCACAATAAAGCTATGGGAATGGACCTGACAGTGAGGATTCCACTTCCCACTACACAAAGATTTCTAAAGTATAGACTCACTTCAGTTCATTTATGTTGTTACATTAATTACCTTCTTTTCAAAGCAAACTCTGAATGAAAGAAATGAAAATGCCACACCAGGAAACTTTGAAATCAGGAGAGAAATTTAACTTCCCCTTTATTCTCTGAGAAGACAAAACACATACACCATAATGTTTTTATTCAACATAAATTGCCATAACAGAAGCGATGTGTGACCTGGAGCATTGTCAGGGTGGAGATGAAACTAAAGAATACTTATGAAAGCGAAATTTCCCAAACTGCTTCAGAGAGTGGCAAGAACGATGGGATAAGTGTGTTGGAAGCTAGGTGAATATTTTGAGGGGGATTAGTGGCCCTGTGTCTTTTACTCTAAGTTTAAAAAAAAATCTAAACATTCATCATTTCTTTTGCTCACACGTTGTCTATATACTTTATTTGAAGTGTGTGTGAGGGATCTTTTAACAAGGATGTCCTTAAGTTTGTTTTCCAGGGCTGTGACAGTGTTTATATCATCTGATGAATGTTTCTGATTTGGCTGAATTTTTCTTTTCCTGGATATTTCAGGTTCTACATATTTGGTGGAGCGACAAAGAAAGAAAACTAAACTTGCTCTCTTGCTAATAATGCCACCTCTGTGGCACAGTTTTGAGATCCTTGGAGTGTCTTAGAAGTAGATATTTCATCTGAAATGATGACTGTTAAAGTTCCAATGTCCTCTGTAGTGCTTGTTTTATTTTGAAAATAATTTTGTCAGCCTCAGAGATGGAATTTGGAAATGATTTTCTAGTACGAGGACATATATTATTATAATATATTTTTTGAGACTGGGTCTCTTGGTGGAGAATAGACTGGCCTTGGGCTCAAGACCTTCTTGCCTCAGCCTCCCAAGTGCTTGGCTTGTAATTGTGCGCCACAATGCCTGGCATATTGTTTTCAAAATATATATGTTTACCAAAAATTCGCAAGGACTTCATATGCTTTAAAAAAGTACTTAGACTGTTCTAGAGTTCGTAAGTATATTTGGACTGACCTAATATTTTTCATTCCTTTTGCTTGGTCTCAACACATGAACCACATCAGATGGTGCCATTCCACCCATTCTCCAATTCCTGGGAAGGTCAGACCACAGTCTCCTTTAATGATTCACCCATTCCAGTGCTCAGAAAATCAGACTGTTGGAATTTCTTATGATATATACCTTGAAGTTTAAACTCATCCCACATGGATTTTCTCCCCTTGTTTTTCACAGCTGGAGAATGTCTCCCTCTAATATTCCCTCATATATTTAAAGGTAGTTAGTGAATGACCCACAGACTTAATTTTCTTTTTAATTTTTATTTATTGATTTATTTATTTTGCGGGACTGGGGGTTGAACCCAGGGCCTCGCGCCTGCATGCTCTGCAAGTGCTGGACCACTGAGCCGAAACCCCAGCCTATTTTTTTTTTTTTTTTTTTTTACTTTTTGAGACAGGGTCTTGCTAAGTAATGCAGACTGCCTCTGGTCTCGAACTTGCAAACGTCCTGTCTCCACCTCCCAAGCTGCTGGGATTACAGGTGTGCGCCACCATGCCCAGCTTGGACTTAATTTTCTATAGAGTAAGCAGTCTTAAACATTTAAGGTTACTCATGTGTCTTATTTTTTCCCACTCATTCTGTCTTGTGCAGATTTTGTATATAAATGAATTGTCATAAAGTTATTATAAAGTTTTATATATTCTAAAGCACTTTCATTTGCAGGCTCTCTTTTATCCTTCTAAGAGCCTTGTGTTCTTGGACTTTGCTGGGTTCAGAACAGGGCAGAATGAAGCTGGGAGGAGGGTGGGGTTGCTGGAATTGAGTGAAGGTCAGACAGAGGAGATGGATTTGAGGCATGAAATCAGGCAGTATTTAGCTGGGCACCATAGCTCATACCTGTAATCCCAGCAACTCAGGAGGCAGAGGCAGGAGGATCAGAGGTTTGACGCCAGAGGCAGCCTGCACAACTTAGTGAGACCCTGCCTCAAAATTAAAGAATAGAAAATTGGCTAGGGGGGCAGCCTAGTGGTAGAAAACTTCCAAAAAGTATGTGCAAAGCCCTGGGTTCAACCCCCAGTTACCACCTATAAAGAAAGAGAGAGAGAGAGAAAGAGAGAGAGAGAGAGAGAGAGAGAGGGAGAAGGAAGGAAGGAAGAAAGAGACCAATGCTTTTGTATTTTTGAGTGGCAACCAAGTAAGATAAAGGTGGTGGTTCTTACATGCCATCATGTTGGGTCCAACTCAGAGACCCTACGTACAACAGAACAAAACATTCCCCGACATTGTGTCATGCCTGACACTATTGTCAGTGCTTCTCTGCTATTCATAGGGTTTTTGATGGCTGATTGCTTTGGGAGTGGGCTGCCAGGTCCTTCTCCCAAGTCTATAGCACAGGGTACTCCTAGGTGGTCTCCCATTCAAGTACTAACCAGGACTGACCCTGCTCAGCTTCCAAGGTCAGATAAGACCCGATGCCAGGATGGTATGGCTTTTGACATGGTAGAGGTATTTGCCTAGAATTGTTTCTCTTTTCAAGTTCATATTTACACCAAAATCAAAGCCCCTCATTTTTTCAGACTCTTCTGTGGCAGAATGAACCCTCAACCTCATTCTAACTGAGCTGGCACACAAACGTACAGCACACTGAGTGTCCACAGCAGATCTTATCATGAAATAAATCATTTATCCACCTTGTGGCTCTCACTGACCCTTTGCTCTCCCTTGATTTACCTCAAATTTTCTACACCCTTCCTTCCTCTGTGATCCCCCTCCACTGGTGGTGGTGGTGGTTGTTGTTAGGTGCCTTCGAGTCATGTCCGACTCATAGCGACCCTCATAGGGTTTTCAAAGGCTGACTGTTTAGGGATTGCGTCGGGAGTGGGTTGCCATGTCCTTCTTCCATTTTTGTGGTGCTGGGAATTGAACTCGGGACCTCAGAGACTGCAGAGCGGCTCTCTACCAACCGAGCTAAATACCAGCCTCCACTGGCAGGCAATGGAAAAGGGAGTTTCAACACATCAGTATGTTAGCACTCAGGGATAAAGTAGTTGGATCACAAAAGGTTAAAAGTTACCTCCTCTTAGGGTAGACTTTAGAGAAGTCCTTCCTCACCCTCCTTTCGTCCCTGAGCAATGCTGACTGTGATTAAAATACTGGAAGTTTGTGTTGAATTAAAAACAAAAGGAAGAGTTCTGTTCAAAGGTCCCTTCTGAAGAAGGAACTGATGAAGTCCATGCACGTTTAAACTCTTCGAGCTTGGTGACGCTACGGTGGGGCAGAGTGAAAGGACAGAAGCTCTGGTCTTCGGTCACAGGGAGCTGGCTGGCAGAGGACGCTGTGCTTTGACCTTGCTCCTGAGGGTCTCGTCTCCAGCTTGAGAAGCAAGACAGCTTGCAAGGCTGGAAGGGCTTTGGGGTCAGAAATCCAATGGCAAAATTTTCCCTCGCTCCCCATTCCCACAAAAGAAAACAACCCCTTTTTGAAATTGGAAACTTTCAGGGAAGATTTATGGGCCTTTGGGTTTATGAAACCATCTGGTGCCTTGGAGTGCGCGGGCTGGTTGCTTTGACAGTGCAAAGCTTGGGCTGACTGCCCAGTCCACCTTCTAGAATAGTCCGATTCTGTCTCTCCATCCATACCTAAGAGGCTGGTCTTATGGAACAACTTGTAAAAAAAAAAAAAAATTAGTAGGATTTAGAATAATATACCTGTGACTTTTTAAAAGCAGTTTTATTGCCTGTTCCCTGTGCATTAGGGAGCCTGACTTGGGGACCTGGACTTTCCACTCTGCTTAGCTTCTCTTGCAGGAGCGCTGTGTAATTTTGGTTTTGTTTTGACAGTTGGTGACCTTTGACCCCTCTGAGTAAAATGTTTAGGCTGAAAAGAGCTTTCAGATGGGATATTTCCAGCCTCTTTCAAGCCAGAGCAATCTTCCCCTCAGCACAGCAAACCCTTATATAGAAATGGTTTTCAGCCTCCAAGCCGCCAGGGTTCTGGTGGAACAAATCAGATCAAAGCCTTGCTTAATATGTTTGAAAAATGCATATCCGCATTGCAGAGCAAAAACATGTTATGGAAATCAATAATATCATATTCAGGCAGCCCCAGACTTCAAAGTGCCTCCTGTGTGTGTTCTCAATTTCAAAAGAAAATGGGGAGAATATGAACAGGGTGCATAAGTTTTCTCTGCTTAATTCTATTTGAAACTGAGCTGAGATCTCAAATGTCTCCTTACTGCTTTCTGACAGGTCCCCCAGGACGGTGGGCATAGGGCGATCTGCTTATTAATTGGCTGCACCTGTGGAAATCTCATATACTTAGGTTACCAGAGCGGCAAACTTTCTTCCACACCACACTTTGGAATGCAAATTATTTACGTTTTCTTGGAGGAGTCGCTTATTAGGGCGGAATATCAAATGAGAAACACAGAGATAATGTAGAATAACCTTTTAGGTGCCTTTAGTTCCAGAACATTATTTTATATTGGTTGGTGTATTTTCCATGGTTACTTAAAATATTTGTTAAGGACGCCATTTTAGGGCTGACACTTTCTGAGGTACAATATGATTATAGCTTTAAATGAAGCTTTTAGAGGTAGATTTTTTAAAAAATGTGTTTTCTTATAACATTAGAATATGTAGTTACGATGTGTGGGCTTTTACATGTTTATTTAATGAATAATAGCAACAATTATTTTCATACTTCTATCATGCATACATTATCTTTGTCAGAAAGCAAATAATCTATAAAGCAAAATAAACTATATTTTGAGGCAAGAATTATATAAAGTCAACTGTGTAGATAACTCTGCTTTTGTTGGATGCTTCTTTCGTGAAATGGTGATGGTGAACTATAATATTGTGGCATTGATGATCAGGGTTTATGACAAAGGAACAGGGTCCCAAGGCTTGATTCTTGAACTGCAATCTGTTTCTTAACTTTGCCTTTGCCAATTGGACTTCTTGTCAAAGGTTAGGCGAGGCAACATTGTTTCTCCCATAACAATGGATCTTATTTTGCTCCTCACTGTCTGATAAACATTCTTTTTTCCAACATTCTTCCACCACAGTCTTAACATGTCCACATTGGTATGGCGGACGGAGATGAATCTCTTTGCACTGTGGGTTTTAAATGATACTACGCAGTCTTTTGTTTAGAAAATGGGGAGACTCTAGGTTGACCAGACATGATACACTCAGATATTTGTCTAAGTGGATCCTGGGCCTGAGTCATGTGTGACTAGATCTTGGTTACCAGAATTGCATTTCATTGCAACTTAAACTCAAAAAGAAGCAGCAAACTTCCTCTGCATTTACTTTTAGATCATTCCCTTAGATACAGCGTAGGGACTAAGGGTGCCTCCTGACCCTTTGCAAAATGAAATTTCATCCCCTGAAATGGCTCCTTCTTACACTGCTTAGTAACTGATCCATGCAACAAGGCAGGCGGGCTTTGGCTGCTTTTTTTCCTACCATTTTGCAATTGGAAGGAAAGAAAGGAGCTCTTTTAACCATTGTTGTGTGAGTGCACAGACAGGAGCCTAGGACTTTGGGGTCACCTTTCACTCACTTTTTTTTTTTTTTTAATTCCCATATCCTATCTGTCACCACATGGCTCCGATTTTTCTTGAAGCCAGCTGGAATTTTCACTTGATTCTTGTGTCAAGTGCTGTGAAAATATTTTTGAGTCTGGACAGAAGTATCAACTCCATTTTTTTAAAAAAATGGGAAGCACCAAATAAACCCTTTTGGGATGATTAGTTGTTGTTGTTAGGTGCCCTGGAGTTGGTATCTGACTCATAGCGACCCTCATAGGGTTTTCAATGGCTGAGTGCTTCAGGATTGCCTTGGGAGTGGATTGCCAGGCCCTTCTCCCGTTTTTGCGGTGCTGGGAATTGAACTCGGGACCTCAGAGACTGCAGCGCAGCGCTCTACCCACTGAGCTAAATCCCAGCCCTTTGGGATGATGGTTACCCTTAAATCTGCTGTTTGGGTTTGAGCAATAGTTGCCATTGTTTTTCAGAAAGGTACATTTAAAAAGAAAAATGGCATGATGTGAGTCTTCCTACAGAGAGGTAGGGAACCCCTCAGAATCCTGACTCACATTTAGAAAACTTCTGAAATTGTGATACAGACAAACACACAATCTTTAAAAGATATTTGATGAGATAGTTTTGTTTTTTTAAATTTTTTCCATCAAGAAAAAAGCAAAGAGCCCAGTCTTTCAAGTTACCAGATTTAGACTTTCTTCCTGCGTTTATGAATTGAGGTCTAATTTTCACACCAGATTTCGTGAGATCCAGACAACGTTTGCCGCCGTCCTCTGCCTTATTAAATGCTTCATCATGCCGTTCTTTTCATGTGTTTTCTGACCACGGAGTTTCAGTAGAGCAAACCCACAGTTTGCTCCCAAACCATCACAAGAGTTTTTCAGCCTTGACCTCTTGATCATCGATTTGAGATAGTTTATCCTGACCACACATGTCTGAGTAAGTGAGCATACATGCCCAGGCTCTCTGCAATATGATGGCCAAAGTCTTGGTCAAGCTGTTTTCAGAGGGGTTTGGAAACTGTATTTTTAGTATTAGAGTGACCCTAGGTCCTGGGTAAAATGGAGGTTGCAGAAAAGAAGGCATGACCAATCCAGGAACTTAGGCCTTTGGCTCAGAAATACATCTCGTTGGGTCTCTGGCTGAAGTTCCACAGAGATTCTTAGCACAGTAAAACTGACAAGCAGAGGCTTTTCTGAAATGTTTGCACTGTGGTTTCTTAACTTGGGAACACAATCGAAACACTAGAAATGATCCCTGGGTTCTTGAACTTCATGAACATTTTGTCTGATCTCACAAAATTCCATAAGAAAGGAATTTGAAATTCTTACCTGGAATAACTGAATTAAAGGAGATAAAAGGTGGAATAGTACTGGGCGATTTCTAATTTCTGTACAAATGACCACCATTGACTGGGCATGGTGGTGCATGCCTGTAACACTAGCAACTTGGGAGCCAGAGGCAGGAGGATCTCCAGTTTGAGGCCAGAGACAGCTTGCATAATTTAGCAAGACCCTGACTCAAAATAAGAAGTAAAAAAAAAAAAAAAAAGGGCTAGGTGTGTAGCTGAATGGCAGAGTGCTTGCAAAGCAGCTCTGAGGACATAGGTTCCATCCTCCTCCTGTTGTTGTTGTTGTTGTTAGGTGCCGTCGAGTCAGTATCTGACTCATAGAGACCCTCATAGGGTTTTCAGTGGCAGATTGTCTCGGGATTGCCTTGGGAGTGGATTGCCAGGCCCTTCTCCTATCTATCCTCCTTGTTGTTGTTGTTGTTAGGTGCCGTCGAGTCGGTATCCAATTCATAGCGACCCTCTGTACAACAGGGGAAACACTATTGTCAGTGTTTCTCTGCTATGCATAGGGTTTTCAATGGCAGATTGATTTTTTTGGGAGGGGGTTGCCAGGTCCTTCTCCCAAGCCTACAGCTTCTGGTGTTCCCAGGCAGTCTCCCATCCAGGTACTAACCAGGCCCGACCCTGCTTAGCTTCTGAGATCTGACGGGATCGGATGCCACAGGGCTACAGCTGCAGGCGTCTATCCTCCTAGTACTGCAAAAATAAAATAAAATACAATAAAAATAAGTAAATAAAGGAGACAAATGTCCACCATTGGTATTTCTAGTTTGATAATATCCTTTTTTCTTCCATGAAACAACACTCAGGTTAGGCCAGTGTTCCTTGGTTTTTGTATGTGTAAAAGATAAATTGAAGGAAGTTCAGAGTGATTGAATCCATTCTTTTTTTCTGTACTGGCCGTATCTGCTGTTTCCACCCACGCAGGATTCCATTTACCCTTACTTCGCAGGCAAGTTCCTTTCATTTCTTACAAGACTCATTGATTCTCTGTGCAGGTGGGAGCTGTGCCTGGCCTCCATCTCTAGGGTTGGCCAGTGTTAACATCACCAATCAGGATCCATTTTAGTCAGTCCTGTAGGCTGGCATATGACTTATTATGATCATCTATGGGACTTCTGCTGAAATCACTAAGAGGTGCAGTCTTCCAGGTTCGACGAGTTATATGTTCTATCAGGTGTGGACGTTTGCCTGGGAAGGAAGTCAACATGGAGGAAAGAGGTGCGTTCCTAATGGCGAAGTTCAAGCTCCAATATCTATGAGGCTCAAAGTCAGAAAACCCTGAGCTTCTCAGCTATGTAATCCAGCTCATCTCCCCCACCTTCTTGTCTGTTTAGTTACTTCCAGAGATGTTTCTGTCACTGGCCACCAAGGTTCTGGCTTATTCCCATTCTGTCATTCCCTGACTGGCTCAGCACCCATGTTCCTGTGGACACGCCCCTAGGTTTCCTCAGATTTGGATTTTCCATTTGTAAAATTAAGCTGTGTGATTTAGGGTTCAAACAGAAAGTGAATGCCACACTGGGATTAGAATTGCGCAAGGAGTGTTTGTTTCTAAGAGTTGTAGAAACTGGATAGTACTCAGTGAGTCACTGTCACCGTCTAGTATTTTGGACATGTCAGGAGGGACCAATGCAGGGAGAAGACATCATGTCTGGGAGAGTAGCAGGTCAATGACAAAAAGGAAGACCCCCAACGTGATGGATTGACACAGTGTCTGCAACAATGGACTTCAACATAAAAAAGATGGTGTGCCTGGCACAGAGTCCGGGAGTGTTTTGTTCTATTGTACATAAGGTTACTATGTACCTTATGTTAGGTGCCTTATGTTAGGTACTATGTACCTTATGTACAATGACACAACTGTCAGACGCAACTCAATGACACCTAAAAACGACAAAACAAACTAGGTCCTCTGAGGTAGGAGGAGTGGGCATATCTGGAACTAGAATAGAGTGAATCTTGCAGAGAGCAAAGAGTTGTGTCTTGGGCCAGGGGAATGAATTTATGCTCTTTGTTGTCTTTGCTGCTGTCCCTCTTCCATCAGGACTTTCCACTTGCTGAGCCCAGCACAGAAGCAGAGGTCAGGGCACCTGTTGATATGGTCCGTTGTCCATTGTCCATTGTCAGGGGCAGAGAGCAGGATGGACAAGGGGTGTGTGGATCTGGAAGCATGGGACAAATAACACTGAACTTGCCTCCTATTTCCCAAAGCAAATGGGAATCAGTGAAGGAACTAGAATGAGATGAACTCAGGACTGATTTGGATTTAAATATATACATATGCTCATGCGAAAAGAGGAGAAAAAAATTTCAAATGTGTTTTGTGTTTCTTTTTTCTTACCATTTAGTACTCCATTAGGAACACCCATTGCTTAGATAATGTCACTTTATCGTTTCTAATGGCAGGGGAAAAAAAGGTTGAGCTAATTGGCTAGATAAACGAGATAATGCAGGTCCTCAAATTGTGCTCAAAAATTTCCTTCGATAATGAGCATGGGACTTGATCTGTGCATTGATTTTGAAAATGGAGCAAAAAGCGATTTCCTTTTGTACACCGTGGTGTGATGTGGCTTTCACTTGTAAAACTACGTGTACTTAGGAAAAAAAGAGCAGAAAAGAGATGAGAAAATTTGCTTTTGTGTTTACAATATAGATGCTCAAGGCAGGCCTGGCATGGCGTCTGGTTTCTCCACTGAAGGAACAGCAATTTGTTTCTTGCTGGAAGAAAAGCTGACTTTGTGGGACTTGCCGTGAGACAGCACAGTACGTGGAAAACCACATATACTGTTCCTCATGGGCGATTTAAGGAAGCGTTCAAGGAAAACTTGGACTGTGCAGTTTTTTCCCCACTGACTTAATTGTTGAGTGAGATGTGTCTCTACCACGTGGCACAATAGCATACTCAGGGAGAAAATCATACTTTTGCGTGATGGTATGCAGGTCTTACTAATTTAGAAAATGCCAGCGCCATTTCTGCCTGCAGCCGTAGCCCTGTGGCATCCAATCCCATCAGATCTTAGAAGCTAAGCATGGTCGGGTCTGGTTAGTACTTGGATGGGAGACTGCCTGGGAACTCCAGGTGCTGTAGGCTTGGGAGGAGGACCCGGCAACCCACTCCCAAAAAATAATCCGCCATTGAAAACCCTATGAACGGCAGAGAGGCACTGACAATAGTGTTTCACCTGTTGTACACAGGGTCGCTGTGAGTCGGATACGGACTCGATGGCACCTAACAACAACGACAACAGCAGCAGCTCCATTTCTGTTCCTTTATTAGAACTACATCCTTACGAATGCAGAGCGTAAATGTATGTGTGTTAACATCAGCATAGTAAATGCCACCCTCCTGGTTGTTGGTGGTGATGGTCTTTCTAGAAAGAGAAGCAAGTCAGAGCCCCCCTGCCCTACATGGCTACCCTTCTCCTGTACCTTGATTTCCAGATGGCCTGTGGTAGACGTGCCCAGACAGTAGGCAAGTCCCTTGGGCCCAGGCCGAGCTGCAGTTTCATCACTCCCAGAACTCTGTTTTGGCCACTGTGGGTTTCAAAGTATACAATGTCTCAAGATTTTATTCCCAGAGGGTTTCACCATAAGGGACTCAGCACAATGGCAGTCAAAATAGACTTCCTGGGAAAAAAAATGCAAACCTTATGTCTTCCATTGTCTTTACAAGTTTAATCAGACTCTCTATACTTCCCTCCTCTTTTTTTTTTTTTTTTTTTTTTTGATACAGGGTCTCGATATATAGTCCAGGGTGGCCTCAAATTCTCAATCCTCCTCCTTCAGCCTTCTCAGTGCTGGAATTACAAGTGTGCACTGCTACACCTGCCTTTAATTAGAAATCTTCCCAAACTGATAGATACATTTTTAAATGATATATTAGCTGCTCAAGGAACCCCCACCAATATATAAAGGCAGACGATTCATAATCTGAAGTATTACCTGTAACTATTTCTACATAGCCTGAAGCCGTAGCCCTGTGACATCTGATCCCATCAGATCTCGGAAGCTAAGCAGGGTCCGGTCTGGTTAATACTTGGATGGGAGACCGCCTGGGAACACCAGGTGCTGTAGGCTTGGAAAGAAAGACCTGCCAGCCCACTCCCAAAAATCAATCCACCATTGAAATCCCTATGAACAGCAGACAAGCACTGACAATCGTGTTTCCCCTGTTGTGCATAGGGTCCCTATGGGTTGGACACTGACTTGATGGCACCTGACAACAACATTTCTACATAATGGCAGAACATCGTGACACTGGCCCCACTTACTGCCATTTGCATTGGTGCCCTGCTGTCCTTGTACACAATGAAAGAGTTCAGAGACTTGGGATAGGGCCAACCAGAAACAAAATTCAGCTTGTATCACTTGTGAGAAGGATAAAGTTTGACTTCATTTTGAAATAGCCTTGATCAAAAATGAGGCAAGACAAAACAATCCCCGATTTTCATTTTTTCAGTTTCCATGACTGTGGTGGTAGTGTTAGGTGCCATTGAGTTGAATCCAACTCATAGCATCTCCATGAATAATAGAATGAAACACTACCCAACACTGTGCCATGCACACGACCTTTTTATGTTTAAGTCCATTGGTGCAGCCACTACATTTCTTTTTATTTTGAGTCATGCTGTGTCAGCCAAAGGAGGCCACAGGGGCTTTACTCCATTTCTATCATTAAGGTCGACTCTACTTTGAGGAGGCAGCTCTTCTCAGTCATTTCTTGAATGCCTTCTATCCTGGGAGGCTCATTTTCTGGCACTGTCTTTGACAGTGCTTCTCTGCCATTCATAGGGTTTTCAATGGCTAATTGTTTTGGGAATGGGCTTCTGAGTCCTTCCCCCATTCCTGTAGGAGATATTTATTTGATTGATTACATTCACATTTTTATTCATACAATATAGGGTACAGTTAGTGTCTTATTTTACAGCAGGAGAAATTCTTTCTTGCTTCTTTGTTGCCCCATATGTAAATTTATTTATGGTATAAATTTATTTATGTTACCAATTATGATCTCAGTTTTCCTAACCCTCTCACAGATCTGTCCACTTCCTTAACTCTGCCATGTACCGATCCACCCACTGCCTGGATAATGCGCAGTTCCCTAACTCAAGTCCGTGTGTCAACTTTTGCCTCTAACATTTATGTACTCTGCTCTGCAGTGAGACTACCCTTTGAAAATAGGAATTTAATTGTGTCTCCTCTTAAACCCTAGGATATTCTCCCCGCTCTTTTCCTTAGAAGAAAGTTGAAGTCCCTGCAGCATGGTGCAGGGGTCTCTCCTAAGGCTGGCCGTTGCCTGCCATGTCAGCCTCTCTCTCACTGTTGGGCCTCCGCTTGCTGCTGTCCAGCCGCACTGACTTTGCCATTTCCTTAAGCACCCCGTGATCCTGCTTGCCTTTGCCTCTCTTTCTTCCTGTTTCCCTAGAATGCTTTTCCCATATTCCCCAGCGCTCTCTCATTTTCCCCAAGCTTCAACGCATCTGACAGCTCCTCGGATCATTACTTCTTTTTCTTTTTCTTTTTTTTTTTGTAGTCCTGGGTGTTGAACCCAGGGCCTTGCACCTGCATGCTCTGCAAGTGCTGGACCACTGAGCTGCACCCCCAGCCCATTTTTTAACTTTTTGAGGCAGGGTCTCTCTAAGTTACGCAGACTGCCTCTGCTCTAAAACTTGCGATCCTCCTGCCTCTGCCTCCCGAGCCACTGGGATGACAGGCGTGCGCCACGCGTCTGGCTGGATCATTATTTCTAACCTTTCAGACCAGATTCCCTGGAATGTGCTCCCACTCAGCTCATCTTCCGCCCTCATGGTACGCTTCCTGAAGGCAATTGCTGTTCAAGTTTCTGTCATTTTCCTCTAGGTTATCATCTTTATGAAATCGCTAACCACATCAGCTTTTCCAAGGTATTTTCATCTCACAGGGCAGAATCCCACCCAAAGGAAGCATGCAAAAAGCATTTGTTGACTAAGTAGAGGTTTGGAAGCAAGTACATGAAATTACATGACTTGATCAAAGATAAACAGGTACAGGCGGTAGCCTCTGGATCAGAGCCCGCGTGTGCTTGAGAAGGGAACCCCAAGTTTCCTTCCAACCCCTGTTGGCTGGTGGAAGAACATTTTATGGCTGGTGAGCTTCATTTACGCATATTGCATTTACTCTTAGTCAAGTATTTTGGATTCAGTTTTACACAGTAAAAGTCAAACTTAAGCCTGAATCAATCTACCTTTTGCTGACACTATGAAAAATGTGAGACCCCCTCAGCCACTGTGGCTCAGGCCTTTAACCCCACGGACTCTGGAGGCTGAGGCAGGAGGATCGCAGGTTCGAGACCAGAGGCAGACTCTGTAACACTTAGTGAGACTCTGTTTCAAAAAAAAAAAAGTACAGGTGGAGCCTAGGGATGTAGCTCAGAGGTGGAGAACTTGACTAATGTGTGAGGTCCCAAGTGCTGGATAAAAGACACCTCCTTGGCATTGGTTTTGTTTCTGTTTTTGGTCTTTTTTTTTTTTTTTTTTTTCCCCCCCCCCGTTTTGAAGTACTCGGAGGGGTTGAACCCAGGGCCTCATACATACTTTGCAAGCACTCTACCACTGGCTGGGCTGCACCCCTAGCCCATTTTTTTTTATTTCTCATTTTGAGTCAGGGTCACACTGGGTTATGCAGGCTGCTCCTGACTGAGATTCTCCTGCCTCTGCCTCCCCAGTTGCTCAGATTAAAGGCCTGCACCACCATGCATGGCTGACATGGGTTCTACTCTAAGTTCTTTACAATAACAAAACGTATGTTTTAAACTAGTATTTTGAAAACTATACTGGTAGATGATGGCTTACTGATAAATCTGCATGTTCTGAGTAAATGTGATGTCTAAAATCTTCTTTTAAAAGTTATTATAGACACTTTTGGCCTGCTGCCATAAGTAGAGTCAGGCCTGGTTAGTACTTGGCTGGGAGACTGCCTGGGAACACCAGGTGCTGTAGGCTTGGGAGAAGGACCCAGCAACCCACTCCCAAAAAACAATCCACCATTGAAAACCTTATGCATAGCAGAGAAACACTGACAATAGTGTTTGGCCTGTTGTACGTAGGGTCGCTGTGAGTCAGATACTGACTTGATGGCACCTAACAGCAACAACAACATAGACAGTTTTAATTTTTATCTCAAATTGTATGTTCAAGTTTCAAGTAAACTTTTACATCATCTAATCTTTCTTAAACTTTCCCTTAAAAAATGCTTTCCAATAACACTGTTGCTTGGCTACTTATTTTTTAATTTGTAATACCACAGGTTGTTGTTGTTGTTGTTAGGTGCCGTCGAGTCGGTATCCGACTCATAGCGACCCTCGTAGGGTTTTCAATGGCTGAGTGCTTCGGGATTGCCTTGGGAGTGGATTGCCAGGTCCTTCTCCCATTTTTGCGGTGCTGGGAATTGAACTCTGGGCCTCAGAGACTGCAGCGCAGCGCTCTACCCACTGAGCTAAATCCGCTATGTAATTGTGTTTGTTTCTATCAGTAAAGAGGAGAAATTAATTTGTTGGCCAGCATTTGGGATGCAGTTTATGCTCAACAGTAGTTAGTTTATCTGTGAGGTTTATTAATTCCCAGTCCAAAAAGTGGTGAGTAATGGAAGTGTAAATGTTGACTCTGGATTTGTTTAGTTTATTTCCACTGATACTGTAAACACCTTAGTTATTAGCAATTTCTACAGAGTACAGGTTGTCTGACAGTGGAGACAGAGAAGGATGTAGAAAGATCCCTCTTATTCTTTTCGGATTTATTTTATTTCCCAAGTATTTCTTTTAATTTTTTTGTTTTCAGTGTTGTGGATCAAACCATGAGCTTGCATACATGAGGCAGGTGCTCTGCCACTGAGCTACACCCCCAGCCTCTCCCAGGCTTTTTTTTTTTTTTTTTGCAGTACTGGGGTTTGAACCCAGGGCCTCGTGCCTGCATGCTTTGCAAGTGCTGGACCCCTGAGCTGCACCCCCAGCCCATTTTTTAACTTTTTGATATAGGGTCTCGCTAAATTCCACAGACTGCCTCTGGTCTTGAACTTGCGATCCTCCTGCCTCCACCTCCTGAGCCGCTGGGATGACAGGCGTGCGCCACCACGCCCGACGTTCCCAGGCATTTCTAATGAGATCGGAATACCTGAAGTCAGAGACCCAAATCTCTCTGGCTGGCTAGTGTGGGAGGGTCAGCATTTATATTTGTTTTATTCTGAACCCAGAAGGAATTGACATCTGGATGAGTTGCCTGGCTGGCACCTGCTTCTAATCTCTGCTGGTTCAACTCTGAATTGAGGGAATCTAGAAGACAAAAGGGCTGGGATTTAGCTCAGTTGGTAGAGCTCCGCTCTACAGTCTCTGAGGTCCCCAGATCGATTCCCAGCACTGCAAGAATGGGAGAAGGACGTGGCAATCCACTCCAATCCAGTCCCAAGGCAGTCCCGAAACAGTCAGCCATTGAAAACCCTATGAGGGTCGCTATGAGTCGGACACAACTCGAAGGCACCTAACAACAGCATAAGTCAAAAAGTATTTCTGGACCCCTAGGTACCTGGCTTTCTGACTGGTAAAAGTTTGAAAAACAGTAGCTGAGGAGAACTTTTTTTTCCAATACAACTTGAACACTAGTGGAATCTCTCTCTTTTTTCCGGTTATCTCTATTCATTTTATAACTTTCGATGGACCTTCCTGTGGAAAATTCATTTAGGCAGTGGTAATGGAGCACGGATGGTATCTTTCCTGTAATAGTAACAGTGATAATCCTTTGAAGGTTTGTTTGTTGTTGGAGAGTTAAGAATGTTTGGGTCTACCAGGGCACACCCCTCTGTTTGTTTATGTAACTGGCTAGTTAAGGTCTAATTAAGTTTGTAAACACGCATGAGCTTGGAGCTGTCTCCAGTCTCTCTCTGACTGCTGTGATTTACCATGACTTAGGTAATGACTGCAGAACCAGGCCTCTGGGAAACTGCAGCAGAGGTTTAAATGATGGGTGAAGGTCTAAGAAACTTCTTTACTGTGGTTTACATAAAAGATGAACTCACCTTTGAGAATTGTTGTTGCTGTTAGGTGCCATTGAGACTCATAGCGACCCTACATACAACAGGGGAAACACTATCGCCAGTGCTTCTCTGATGTTCATAGGGTTTTCAATGGTGGATTGATTTTTGGGAGTGGGTTGAGAATTAGCAATATGGAATATCGAACTTGATGAAGTGCTCTAAAGCAAAACAGCTTTGAAATATTTGTTCATTTTACTGAATTATAACTTTGGCAATTTTTGAACTAAAAAGAATATTCTCTAGGGGGAGAAAAGCAAACGAGGTGACATTTTCACCAAGAGTTCCTGCTTATTTTTACATAAATAAAAAGGCTGTATTGTGGCACTATTCTTGGTATGATTCGCAGGTAGGTTTTCAAAAATGATACTTTTTCTTTAGCTCTTTGTCTTTTTTCCTTTTTTCTTTCTTTCCCTTTCTCTTTCTCTTTCTTTCTTTTTTCTTCCTTCCTCCCTCTTCCTTCTTCCTTTTCTTCTTTCTTTCTCTCTCCTTCTTTCTTTTTTTCTTTCCTTCTTTCCCTCCCTCTTTCTTTCTTTCCCTCCCTCCCTCCTATCCTTCCTTCCCTTCTTCTTTCCTTCCTTCCCTCCCTCTCCTTGTCCCTCTCCGCCTGCTTTTTCTTTTCTTTGCTTTCTTTCTTTTTCTTTTTCTTTTCTTTCCTTTTCTTTCTCATTTTTGGCAGTACTAGGGTTTGTACCCCAGGCTTCACACATGCTTTGCAAGTACTCTACCACTGAACTACACCCCCAGCCCATTTTTTACTTTTCATTTTAAGACAGGGTCTCACTAATTACACAGGCTGTCATTGTCCACTAACTCAAGATCCTTCTGCCTCTCCCTCCCGAGTCACTGGGATTACAGACAGCACCACCTCGCCTGGATAAAAAAAAATCACACTTTTTTTGGTGAAATAAAATGAAAGTTCTAAGCTGTATATCCCCATTGCCTAAAATAAACTCAATTTATATAGCTACTACATGGAAATTCTTAGAAATATTAATTTATTCAGTGAAAAAATGAATTTATGTGGCACAATCATCAGATAAGAACTACCTGTTATTACTTTATTTTTGAACCAGCTCTGCCTCTTGTGCAAATCTGACAATGAAGAGGCAGAAGAACAAGGTGGGTGTGTGGGTTGACAGAGTGAAAGGCAATTCTAGTAATAAAATCATATGTTTCTCATCTGCTGTCAGCTACCACAGGCTCCATCTCTCAGTGGCTAGGTCCGTGGGTTTAGAAATGAGGAATTTGCGTGCTACTGTGTCTTAGACGACTCATGACTTAGTACCATCACTGGAAACAGAAAACCTAAAAGACTTGGCCGAGGTACCAATAGAAGTTAGCACTAGATTCCTCATTGTTTTGGAGAAACCTGGTCCTGGTGTTTAAGAACAGACCCCAAAGTCACCACGAAACTGCAGGAAGAGGCAGACCAAGGCAGGATTGAGGGTCTTCCTAACAGAAGTGTGATTGTGGTGGCAGCATGGCCACGAGAGCCTTGCAACCCGGGTCAGAATGAGGGGGTTTATGGCACAAAGTGGTCAGGACAGAAGTGACTTCATCAAAGCTGGAATGTACTGGGTTTATCTTATGTTAATATCAAAGATACCAGGTACATTCCTGGAGCTCATTGTGTCAGTGTCCAGGTCTTAAAATACCACATACCAGTCTAATGGGCTTGTTTATTTATAGTATAGGGGGAACTGCACAGAGAAATCCAATCAGAGCTATTCAGGGACAGTCATGGTGGATAAGAGTTAAGAAGTCTGCAGTTAGGGCAAGCTAATTCCCTACACTGATCCTTACTTCTTGTTGTTGTTGTTGTTGGATGCTCTCATAACGACCCTCGTAGGGTTTGCAATGGCTGATTGTTTCAGGATTGCTTTGGGGGTGGATTGCTGTGTCCTTCACCTGTCTTTGTAGTGCTGGAGATGGAACTCAAGTCCTTAGAGAGTACAGAGCGGTGGTCTACCACCTGAGCTAAACCCCAGCCCTGATCATTACTTAGATGCCAGGTATATAACATACTCTTTTCCATAGCCCAACAGATGCCCCAGGGGTTGCAACTTCTTTGGAACCTGTAGGGCTCTTATCAAATCCTAGTACTCAGCTTACATTTAATTGGAACTGGTTTAGTGCCTTCAACCTTCTTAAACTACACTACTGTATCTTAATTACTAAAAGGCAAAACGAATTTTTGGTCTATAGATGACTCAGTGAGAAAACAGGCTGTGGCTAGGATCCTGTCATACTGAAGACATTTTTGGCATCACTCATACTGGAGTTATATAGCATATTATTTGAAAAAATACTAAAATATGTACTGGGTGCGTCTTTTGATACAGCACTGCAGTATTTTCTTCATAGCATACAAATGAGGAGGCATCATATTTTCTGCCCTAAAGGGCTTTGTAGTGTCCTCAAGAAAATAGAGCACATGATTAAAAAAGACATCATAGAATACCTTGTTCATGATCACAGATGATCTAAAAGAGACTTTTGAAAATTACAGATCAAGGTCCTCTGCAATATATTTTGTAGAATAGTTGTTGTTAGGTGCTGTCCGGTCAGTGTCCGACTCATAGCGACCCTATGTACAAGAGGTGAGACTCTCTTGTCAGTGCTTCTCTGCTATTCATAGGGTTTTCAATGGCTGATTGCTTTGTGGGAGTAGGTTGCCGGGTCCTTCTCCCAAGCCTACAGCACCTGGTGTTCCCAGGTGGCTCCCATCCAAGTACTAACCAGGCCCGACCCTGCTTAGCTTCTGAGATCTGATGGGATCGGATGCCACAGTGGTCTGGCTGCAGGCTATAGAAGAGTAGCCCACCCTGGCATTCATGTAAGTAACTCCCGTTTAATGAACTCCACCACTGTTGGGATTCTTCTGGTGTCCCTGGACAGCATGTGTCCTGATGCCCTCAGCTTGCTGAGGAGTCACCACTGGGCCCTCTGCGTAGGTCGTTGTTACGAAGTGAATATGAAATGTCAGAGGCTCCTGTGTTGAATGCTTTGTTCCCAGTTGGCCTTGTTTTGGGAGGTTCTGGAAACTTCAGGAGATCAGGTCTGGTTGGATGAAGTAGATCACTAGGCAGGCTTTGGAAGGTTTTCCTGGTCCTCGTGTCTTCTTTGCTTTCTCTGCTTCCTGTCAGCCATGAGATGAAGAAGCTCCTCCGCCCACACTCCCACCACCATGATGTTCTGCCCAAGTGCATGGGGATAAACAACCATGGGCTGAACCTTGAAACCATGAGCAAAGCAAATCTTCCCCTCCCTTTGAGTTGTTTATGTCAGGTGTTTAGTCAAAGTGTTGCAAAAATGACGAACATAATCATCTATTATAGCTCACTTCAGGTGCATTGATGCTCTCTAGGACCCAATTTGGCTTTCACGGTGGTTTGTACCCATGGTTTTTGCTATCACAATTATATAATGTAAAGAAATACTATGCAAGTCAGTGACATATGAATGTGATAAGAGAACTTTTTCAGTGAAAACTAAAATGAAATACTTCAGTAAGAACTCTGAATCTAAAAACCATTGAGTCCTAATTCCCTTTGAATTAGGAATGGTCTCCCAACTGTGTGTAATTTAATAATATGAAAACTTATGAGTCTGTAATCAGATTTATCTTCTACTTTGTTCATACTATTTTAATTAGAATAAACAGAATCTAGAAATAATAGATGATACATGTATTGTTTCTGAAATAAAAAAGGAAATAGCCAGACATAAGGGACTCAAAAAGTTAAATACCAAAAGAGCAAATAGTCCAATCAATCAATGGTCAAGTGGGCTGATCAGTTTTCAAATGAAGAAGTAGAAATGGCCAATAAATATATGCAAAATGTTTAATATCATAAGGTAGCCTATAAATGCAAACCAAACTACATTGAGATTCCGTCTTACCCAGTTACCCTTGCTATTATCAAGAAAAACAAGTCACGAGATTCAAGAGAAGCATGAAATTGAGGCTAAAGGCAGTTTACACAACTTAGCTTGAACCTGACTTAAAATGAAGAAATTTAAAAAATTGCCTGGAGGTGCAGCCCAGTGGTAGAGCACTTACAAAGGTATGTGCAGGCCTCCAGGTTCACCTTTTCAAGTGCTGGAAAGAAAAGAAGAGGAAAGAAAAGAAAAGGGAAAAGAAAAGAAAAAGGAGACAAGGACAAAAGACCCCTTGTACACTGTTGGTGGGAATGTAAATTAGTCCAACCACTATAGAAATCAGTATGGAACTTCCTAAAACATTCAAAAAACAATTGAACCTCATGTCCTCCAGCTCCACCATTTTTAGATATGTACATAAAAGGATAAGTCAACTTACCTGGATAGTCATGTTTATCACGCACTATCCACAATAGTCAAGTCTTAGAATCAGCCTCTGTCCCCAACATACATGAATGGACAAAGAAAAGTATATACAATGGAGTTTTGTTAAGCTGTAGAGAAGAACAAAATTATGTCATTTGTTGGAAAATGGACGGAACTGGAGGTTATTTTGTTAAATGAAATAAACCAGTCTTATAAAGACATATATCACATTATCTCTCATGTGGAATTCAGGGAGAAAAAACAGGAAAGTACAAAGGATGTAGAAGGGGGAAAGGGAGAACAGAAATAAGAGTAATTGTTGTAATAAGGGGTAATTGTTGTTGTTGTTAGGTGCCATCAAGTTGGGCCTGACTCATAGCAGCCCTATATACAATGGAATGAAACATTCCCCGGCACTGTGCCATGCCAGGCACTATATCAGTGCTTCTCTGCTATTCATAGTGTTTTCAATGGCTGATTGTTTTCAGGATTATTTTGGGAGGGGAATGCTATGTCTTTCTCCATTTTTGCAGTGCTGGGGATGGAACCCAGGACCTCAGCACAGAGCAGCACTCTACCAAGTGAACTAAAAAAGAAGGGTAATAGAGAGGGTGAATATGAACAAAGTGCATTATACACATGTATGGAAATATCATAATGATACATATTACATTGTACAATTAATATATGCTAATACAAAAGTGGCCTGCAGCCGTAGCCCTGTGACATCCAATCCCATTGGATCTTGGAAGCTAAGCAGGGTCGGGCCTGGTTAGTACTTGCATGGGAGAACGCCTGGGAACACCAGGTGCTGCAGGCTTGGGAGAAGGACTCAGTAACCCACTCCCAAAAATCAATCAGCCATTGAAAACTCTATGAACAGCACAGAAGCACTGACAACAGTGATTTGCCTGTTGTACACAGGGTCGTTATGAGTTAGACACCGACGGCACCTAACAACAGTACAAAACTGGGAGTGCAATGTTGGAACCTCCCTATTCAAAGTAGAAGAGGTGATCACATAAGCAGAGGAACTTTTTATTTTTTAACTTTTAAACAGTTGCCTCTGCCCCCCGAGTCCCTGGGAGTACTGCACGTGCGTCTTTATTTTGCAGACGTGTTGCGTTTGAAAATACAATGCCACGGCCTTGCGCATAGCTCCTTACTTCCTGTAAATGGAGTCAGAGAAACGCAGGGGTAACTAGGCCGTTTCAGAATGAGTAGGAATGTGGAGATGTGAGTAAGCAAGGCTGGTCCAGAGAGCAGCTGGAGTTAAAAGTTGCAGGCAGTCCACTGTGCGTGCAGCGTTGAGCATGATGTGCAGAGACGTGTGATAGGCTGACGACTTTGGAATATATCCTTAAGCAATGGTGGACTTTGACGGAGGTTTGAAGGTAGAGACATTTTTAGAAGGAACATGAAAGCAAAAAGTAATTTTTTTCCCCTAATGTATGTGACAGACAAGTATGGGCTAGCATACTAGCTGCCGACTATGCTTTTCCATTGTAAACGAGACACCCAAACTAAAAGTGGACTTAGGTAAATATGGTGCTGGCTAAAAATAAGGCAGAAGCAAACTGCGTATAGGTTTTCTTGCATTTTAAGTATTTGTTTTAAAGGCAGGGCGGCTGCTTTCAGTGGGATGGTTGCAGGATGATTTCACTGAAGCAGATTTCTGGCCCTATAGACCATCCTCTTTCTCACAAAGAACGCTGTTGCTTTGCTTCTTGAGATGAGGATATTGAGTATTGAGTGTAGGAAGGCAGGTTTATAAGAATGTCTGAAGTAGTCTGAAGACAATATAATCTGGTGATGTGCAGTTGAAAGAGGGGGACACGGGAGGCTCTTGGGGAGCCTGAGCAAGGAGGTGCAGGAAGTGCGTAGGTGGAAAAGATGCTTCCGTAGAGGTGCAGATGTGGATGATTCTAAAGAAGGGGGGGTGGGGGGAAAGAGTCCAGTTGGTGATTTAGGCAACATACTGTGTAATAAGCAATGGACGCTAGACAGACTAAAGTGAGATGTTTGAGAAGTAGATTGCTTGGTTGTTTTGAGTCTGAAGCATTTCAAAGAGAGAAAAGATGGCCATAAAAAAAAAAAAAAAAAAAAAAAAAAAAAAAAAAAAAAAGATCACCACAGTTAGGGGCCCAGCAGGGCGATGATTTCTGCTTTCTGAGCGAGCTGTCAAATGTGACCTTTACTGCACATGCAAACAAATTGAGTAAAAATTCACCCTTCAGCTCTGATTTGGCCGGGTAACATGACCCAGGAGAACACTTGTGTTTTTGGTTAATACCTTTGATTAATTTTTGGTGTGCATTGCTTTGGTAAACCCAACATCATTAAGTTAACCTTTTTTTTTTTTATTTTTACTTTTTGCGCTACTGGGAGTTGAACCCAGGGCCTCCTGCTTGCATGCTTTGCAAGTCCTGGACCACTAAGCTGCATGCCCAGCCAATTTTTTTACTTTTTGAGAGATAGGGTCTTGCTAAATTACACAGACTACCTCTGGTCTTGAACTTGCGATCCTCCTGCCTCTGCCTTGCGAGTAGCTGGGATTACAAGCATGGGCCACCACGCCTGGCTTAAGTTAATCTTTTAATATATATATAATGTTATAAAAGAGGCAGTGTGTACCCAATAGATACATTCAGATCCATGTAAAAACAAGCTGGTATATTGCTTTTTACCTAAGGAAATAATTATATGTCTGATTCTTTCTTATCCAGGCAAATACCTATTCTATACAGTAAAATATATTTGTTTACAGGATGATAAAGACACATATATGTATACATACTTGGTAATGAGTGATATAAAAATAAAGTTAGTAAATATACATTATATCTTCTACCAGAAAGTTGACATTCATTGTAAATTGGGCAATATTATTATGCATTATTATTGAAATGAAATGAAACATGTAAAATGAATGAGCTATATATTACAAGGTAGGACCCTTTGGGGGAGATGTATTTGTAACAGTGTTTTATTATGTGTTCCTGATGTGAGGGAAATATAAATCGTGATATAGTGTGCTGGGGTGATTTAAATTTCGGCAGGATAAGTGAAATGGAATTTTTGATTGATTGAATGCATTAAGTTGTTTGGTTTTACATATCATTTTGCTTTATGTACAGACTTTTATAATAGAGTTGCAAACACATAAAAGGGGATTCATTCAATAACCTGGAGTTAGAATTTCATGTTAAATATTTAATGATTTAATTAAATTTTATTAGTGTGATGCTCTTTGCTTTGCCAATTAAAACTTGACAAGAATCTCATCTGTTTTATTCCCCTTTTGGATAGTGGTTAGGTTTGTTCTGTGTTTTTATACACAATGATAAATACTAATTTCTTAGCTTTTTTTCCACATCTGAAATTGCTAAGAAAAAAGTAAGGCATCACGAAGGATTAACATCAACAAGATTTCTAATTTTATTACTGTTTTGATTCAAAAGTGGATATTTTATGATTATATCTCTAGAGAACATTTGATTTTCTTTATTGCGCTTTTCTCTCTATAGGACTTCTTTGCTAGAATACTGAAAATGTTTCACATCCTAGCACTCAGTCCAGTTACAAATGGTGCTGTCTTTTGCCCTGGATCTTAAAGGAGACAGCAGGGCCCCGTGGTGGTCAGGCCAACAGTGAGGAAGAATGAAGGTGGAATTACATGAATTAGACCGTTTTCAGTGTGTTTACAGTGCAGGGCTTGTGGGAAGTGGACGAACCTCAGGTTTATACCTTAGAGTTTTGCAGGTAATTCTAGTGTATTGCCTCTAAAAACACCATAGAAAGAAGAGAGAGACTTTGGCCTTCTGAGTTACTACGGTGATTCATATGTATACTCATATTTTGCCTATATCCATTGACACAGAAATTAATGCCCACTTAGCTCTGTGTAATGTGGTGGTTTGAGAAATTTACTGAGAAGATGAGGCAGGAAGAAGAGAGCATAGG
>VMDO01026453.1:14430-26807 GCA_007922755.1 Pedetes capensis | reverse complement strand
TGAGTTTTAAAGTTTCTGGTTTTATGTTGAGATCTTTTATCCATTTTGAGTTAACTCTCGTGTATATTGAGAGATGCGGATCCACTTTCATTTTTCTGCATGTGGATGACCATGTTTCCCAGCACCATTTGTTGAAGAGGCTGTCCTTTTTCCAGTTTACTTGCTTTGCTCCTTTGTCAAAAATAAGGTGGCTATAGGGTTTTCAATGGCTGATTGTTTCAAGATTGCCTTGGGAGTGGACTGCCACATCCTTCTCCCATTTTTGTGGTTCTGGGAATCAAGCTCAGGACCTCAGAGACTGCAGAGTGGCGCTCTACCAACTGAGCTAAATCCCAGCCCCTCTTTCTTCTATACAGCACAATTTCACAAGTCCTAATATAAAGATCATCATGATAATCATAAAAAGAAATAGTGTAGTAATAATTTAACAGAATGTAAAATGTTAGTCCTTCAGTTTTCTTGAATTTCACATAGAGGGCCTAAAAAACAAGAAAAATAAATGCCAAATTCATTCCTGTCAGAGTGGACTAGGATCTAATAAGAAAATAAGCAATCCCAAAATATGAGTGGTTTGACACACAAAAGTATACTTTTCATTACATATCACCAATGCATATCAGTAAGGGGGCTCTGCTCATCCCACTCATTTAGGGTCTCAGGCTTATGAGGGATTCATCTTTTGTTGGGGATTTTTAAAATTATATTTCTTAGCTAGGGTCCCTCATAACAGCCTGAGGGGCTGACCCCTAGTTGACCCCAGGGCTCATCTGACTCACTCAAACCAGCCCCTCCCATTGAGTGAGCAAAGATGGCCCCCTGCCAGCCTGACCTGCCCTAACCACCTTAATTTTGATTGGCTCCCATCACCACTTTCAGGTAATAACTGTCCCCACCTGGCAGGTATGTCAGTTTACCCGCTGTACCTGTCAGGTGTGGGCCCTGATTGGCTGAACCCCACCATGTGACCCTTCCAGGACCCTATAAAAGCAGGGCTCCTGGACCCCATCTTCACCCTACTGAACCTGACCACTGATCCTCACCTGTCTGACTGTCTCCTGAACCTCATCACCTGGACCAATGCTCCCTACTCCAGCAAGACCTTCTAGCAAGCCGGCGAGATCAAGCCCAGGGGCCCCGAAGAGTCAAAGGCATCTAGCAAGTCACGAAGAGCCTCCCAATTCCTCCCATCCTTGGGAAGGAGGGAGGTAAAGAAGGAGAGCCACGAGAGTCAAGACCATCAGACCTCCATGGAACACCAGCGGCTGTGGCTGTGCCTTTAAGGCTGAGCTGTACCAGCAGCATAGAATGCTGCAGGCCTAGAGCCAGCACTTAAAGGGATAGAGCTTTGCTCTATAGGGGCTGCTTACTCCTTGCTCTCCATCAGGGGAGCACCCCAATAAACCTTACCTACCCTTGCTCAACCACCAGAAGGTCTCCTGAGGTCCTTCTTTCCCGACATCGACCACGTTGTTATGTTGAAGGTTTGGCCCTAATTTCAGCCAGGCTAGAGCTAAAACCCCAACATAATTGTGGCACCCAAGCATGGGTATTAGAACCCCGCAACATTTTTTGATAATTTTTGGAGCACTCCAAATAATTTTGGGGTCTCCTATATCTTTATTAAGGGACTCCCGAGTTCCCTGAGGAGCTGTAGCTACTTCAGGGGCTCCTGAGACCCCTCAATTACCCTAGAAAGACAACGACTCAGGGACATTCGCCGGTCAGGAATCCATCGGGCCTGACTGCAGCAATCCAGGGGAGTGGTAAGATCCATCTGCGTTCGTCTTGTTTCTGTGTGACCCCATCCCAGCCTGAAAATCTATGCGCCAGGTCGAGTAGGGGGTACTAATATCTCTCGCTCTATCGTTAGCACCACCCCCCTTGTCTGGGTTTGTTGTCTTCGTTTGTCACACAGGAAAGGGAAGCGCCCCCCCTTACCCACTTTCCACCCCCCCACTTTCCATCCCTAGGGTAGGACCCTTAAGTCTAGGGCCCTCCCTGCGCTGGTCACACTGGGGAATATCCATTCCCCCCTCTTTACGAAGACCTGCGGCAGAGACCATAAGGCAGACGGACCTTAGGCAGAGTAAAAGTCCTGTAAGGCCAGGTCCAGAGTCGCTGGGAGGAGAAAGATTCCATCTGAGGACTGACAGTCGCCCGGAGGAAACAGATTCCGTCCGGGGACACATACAGGAATGAGCGCTTGGCTCAGCAGTAGATCCCCCAGAGGATAGCTGAGCCTATTACTAGGTCCCGGGAAGACAAGTCACAAAACTTTATTGGAGAGGGGTCCCGCGGAGGGTTGATGGCCTTCGTTTGAGGACTTGCCCTACAGGTAGTGTTCAACCCAGCTAAAGATCCGAGTGCGTGCGGACGGCTGGGCCCTATTTTGACAAACACAGTAAGGGCTTCTAAAGAAAGCTAGGTGTAAGGAGTCCAGAGGGAGGTAGTGAGGTTTGCTAACCAAGCCCAGAGACGGAACTAGTAACACCCCGCCTATCGTCTCGAAAGGGTGATCACACCGCTCTGGAGCGACGTTAGTCCGCCCTCACCTCTGACTCACAGACACTAGCAAGAGAAACCCCACCAGGCCAGGGAACGACCTTAAGACATCGAGCTTGCTTAACTGTTTCGGACTTGACGACAGATTTAGGATGGACAAACGGACTGACCACTTGGCAAACGGTTAACGGACAAGGAATCAGTGTAATGGTTAACGGACAAGGAATCAGTGTAACGGATTGCGGCAAATATGCTAGACAGACTACTAAAAATGGGGAATAAAACGTGCTGTACCAGGAACACCAAGGAGGTCGACCCAAAGATAGAGGCCATCCAACGTATATTAATAACTAGGACAAAGGATATTCCTACCCAGGACATTTCTCGCTTCTGGGCAAAAGCCGTTAGGCTTTACCCCAAACTGAAAAATAACGTCCTGGAGAACCCCAAGACCTGGGTAGCCTTTGGCTACACGGTTGCAGCAAACAACGGGGTCAGGAATAAGACCATGAAGCCCTATTTTTCCACTATTCTAGATGAGCTTAAAAAGGGACCTAACAAGACACCGTTAGGGGAAGGCCAATGACATAGGTCCGTTGCGCCGAGTGGAGAGGGACTTTCGTTGAGGACTGTGTCCAGAGAGGAGGGACTTCTGGCAGAAGTCGGACCTCATAGGAATGGACCATTAACGGAAGCCGGACTCTGGGCATTAACGGAAGGGCCGCTGCCCCTACCAGAAACACCCTACCCGGAAGTCGGACCCCCGAAGGGAGGGGCTTCCGCTGGAAGCCGGACCCAGAGGGGAGGGACTTACTCCAGTAGTTAACACCACACAGGGACTATACCCGAACCTGTCCTGCTTTGGCATAGGGTGGGGCCAACACCCAATCAATAGCCGCACACCTGGCTATCAGGGGCTAAGCCCCTCGGCCCCCACCCTGGACCCTACTAAATACCCAGCCTGCCCACTGAACATCGTCCCCACTCCTGAGAAACCTCTACTGTGGCACCCTTACGACAGTAAGGACCTAAAAGACCTAAGGGCGGCAATCTGTGAGGATGGCCCCCATTCAGCATGGACCCATGCACTGCTGAACACCATTGAGACTAGTATTAACACCGCACAGGATTGGAAGGACATAGTAAGAGCAGTCCTTCTGAGTGCAATGACCATACAATGGGAGGCATTCTACACAGATGAATGCCAACAGCAAGCTATCTGCAACCAAAATCATGGGGTCTTTATAGGTCTGGATTGCTTGTTGGGGCAAGGGCCAAATTTTGGCACAAGCCTACAACAAGCAATGGCGCCATTGGAGAGCTTCGCTCAGGTCCGAATCTGTGCACGGCGGGCCTGGGATAGGCTTCCACGCGGCGGGACAACTCCCAGCTTGGCTGCCTTACGGCAGCGGGCTGACTAGTTGTTCCCAGACTTCGTAGACAGGGTGTCATGGAGCGTGGAGTACAGGATGGCGGGGACAGATGAGGAGTCCAAGCAGGTGATGCTTAGGACCCTCGTGTGGGATGGCATGTCCCAACCATGCAGGCCGTCATGCCAACACATGAGAAACCAAAGGGTGAGCGATTGGATAATCGCCACCCAAGACATTGGCACATCGGGTCAGTCCTCAACTCTAATAGTTCAGGCTATTCAGGACTCTAATAAGCAACTTCTAGACTCAAATAGGGCTATGATTAAGACCCTAAATAACATTGTGGCCCCCCATAGACAGCCCAATGCTCCGAACGCACAGTGCTACCAGTGCAGCGGCACAGGGCATTGGAAATCTAACTGCCCCCAGGGAGGAGGACCTAATAGATCTAACTGCCCAACAAACAGGTTCACCCGACCAATGTCCATTTGCCCACGTTGCAGGAAGGGACAACATTGGGTGAGGGATTGTCCTAATGACACTCCACTTTTCCCACCCAATGCTCCCTGCGGAGTTTGTAAAAAGGACAAGCATTGGCCCAGGGACTGTTTGCAAAAAGCAAATTTAAACTAGGGCTGGGGCAGCTCCCAGCCCCACATACAAGGGAGAGAATGGGCACTAATTGGGTGGTTCCCATTCCCTCCCACAAAATTAATTACAATCGGGGACAGAATATTCAACTTTACTATCGACAAGGGGGCCCAGAAGACAGTACTGAAGAGGGAGGAGGTTCCCAAATCATGGAGATTAAGGGACCCTCCAGAAGGCCTAGTGGAAGTCACCTGCTGCTCATTTTGAACAGAGCAGGAATTTGAATGGGCCGACATGGAAGGGCACAATGGCAGATTACAACCCCTGGTCTCCGACAGAGTTCCGTACAACTTATTGGGACGGGACCTCCTAGGGGACATGGGTGTTGTGATTGCCACTGAGGGGTAACAACTACCAATCTAAATCAAGTACCAACATATTGCCCCTGTCCCTCCATGATCAATCAGACGAGCATTCCCCCTAATAACAATCAATCATGTGGTTCCCTTGGCACTCCCGAAGAAGATCCCCAGAAACCTCTGATTTATGCCTTATTTAATCATGGCAAAATCAAAATTAAACAAAAAGAGGTATCACAACTATGGACATACAATATATGGCTTTTGAAGCTAGCTAGAAGATTTTGTTTACATTTCATTGGATAAAACAACTTATGTAGCCTTATTTGACCTCAGTGTAAACAGAAATGTATAATCCTATTCTCTGCCAAGGAGGAGAAAAGACATAAATATCTAGTGAAGAACCTGAATGATTACCACTCTTATCTCAAATATTCTTAAATGAAATTCAAGATCACCCACAAAAACACACTAAGAGAACTGTGAAGCAGAATTGGCCTATCACCCAACTCCCATCTATATAAGGAGTTTTGATTGGAGAAGCCTACCTAGTGGGAGGATTTCACTGGAAAATTATTGGTATACTGAGTGTTTCCCTCCTCTGCCTCTCAAAAGGAATAAGATGGGATGTTTTCCCTTACCTCAGTCCATGTGAGAGGAGATTCAAAGGGGATACATTTCCAGCCTGGACTACACAGTGAGTTCGAGGCCAGCCTAGAATACATAGGGAGCCCCTGTCACAAAAAGAAAGGAAGAAAGATGAAAGAAAGAAAAAGAGAAGAAAGAAATAAAAGAAAGAGAAAGAAGGAAAGAAATAAAGAAAGCAAAGAAAGAAAAAAAAGGAAAGAAAGAAAGAAGAAAGAAAAGAAAAAAGGGATGCATTTCCATAACAGGTGTCCCTGGGACACACAGGACTAATATTTAATTCACACTTGGAAAGATTAGAGGTGCAGGGCCCTGGGTGCACTGCTTGTTCCACATCAGAACCAAAAAGGGTGTTCACTGGGGAAAGCACTACCTCCTCTAGACAGTGAGTCAATAGGGTATGCTTTTCCAGGGAACAGATGTTGCCCAGGAAGCTAGACAGGGATCACTATTTTTAAGTGAATTCTGCCCAAGAGAGGTGAAATAAATCAAAAAGAGCATCTGCATGGAATGGACTGGGGCTGAGGGAGGGGGTAAGAAGTGAGCATCCTGAGAAGTGTCACTGCCCTGAGGGGAGATATAGCCAGAGACCTCCAGTGGGAGGTTCTCCCTGGAATTCACAAAAGTGGCCCTTGAGAGATAAAAATGACCAGCAAGCTGTTTGACAAGCTTCATACTAAGTTTTTTACATCTATCACTTAATTTCTCATACCTTATGAGATTTTTTCTGTTATTACCCCGATTTCGCAGATATTGAACCTGAGGCATAGAGAGGTTAAGTAACTTGTTCAGGGTCAATAGATTTTTAATTACAGAGCCAAGATGTGTTGTGGATTTCCCAGGCAGATAGAGAGTACCCAAATGTGGCTGGTCCCTGGGGCCTGCCTAGCCCTCTTGGAGGACTGGACTCTGTTATCCAAGGCAATTGACCCTTCCCCCACATCTGGGTACCTCACTCTTCCCCCCTTCCATTGAGTGAGCCAAGATGGCGCCGGCCAGCTCAGGCTTCTTTGAGGCCTGATTGGCTGAGCTACATCTGCCTCCTTGATTGGTCAAACCCTTGCCCTTGTGCCACCCACAGCCCTTCCCTGATTGGCCAGCTGTCATTCCTTGACAGTTGGATGACAGTTGACTTAAGGGGATAAAAGCCTCTGACCCCAGAGCTCAAGAGCTCATTCCGAACTCCATCTAGGGATAGCTCAGAGCTTTCACCTGAACACCACCTAAGGAGAGCTCACTCAGTCCTCTGGCCCCATAAGGACCAGAGGCCTGCATCTGCCTGACCCACCTAGCCCTTAGCCTACCCTTAGCCTGGCTTCATCCTTCCACCAACCTGCTTCCATCCTTGCCTCTGCCTGCCTGCCTGCCTGAGTCCACTGGATCTTCTCCTTCTCCTCCTCAAACAACGGATTGAGTATTTTGAGAGGCAAGCCTCCTAGAGCCAAGTTCAGGGCCTCCAAAGTGGCGAAGACTCCGGGACCTGACAGGCAACGACACACTGGAGTCCCTGCCCCAGCAGCTGGGATAACAGCTGAGTGCCTACTTCCCCCATCTCTCTTCCCTACCCCAGCCATCTATCACCTACCCCTTCCCTTTCCCTATAAATAAACCTGCCTTGTTCACCACTCCTGAGTGTGACACTCTGTTCCCCAGCCTGAGTTCTTTGCAGGGTGCAGTGTTGGGACACCCAGTTGAAACACACAATGCAGAGGATCACGGGTTCAAGTCCAGCCTTCCCCAACAAAGATGTGAATCAAGACTGTCTAATTTCATGCACAGCACCTAATCATTGAGGTATCCTGCCTGCCTCCCATGATGAAAGCTCATATATGTCACCAATGGGAAATTTAAAACTTTGCACAGAGTCATTTTACCCAGATACTTGAATTTAGACAATATGAATTGTGAGGCCAAATCAAAAGCTAGGACTTGGGAATCAATCAGATTTTTGACTTTTTGTCTAGCATTTCAACAATTTCAGTATCTTTGGATACATTGTGTTAGTTTGTGCATTGCTGTGGCAAAACACCTGACAGAAACAAATTATGGTAGGAATGGTTTACTGGGGTTCATAGCTTAGAGGATTTTAGTCAATAGAGTCAAGAAGGCATAGACTTAGGAAAGGCATGGTAATGGGGCAGGTGGCAAGGGCTGTGGCAGGGAATCTCCTCATATCATAGTGATCAAGAGCAGAGAGAGTGACCAGAAGTGGGGGCCCACATGAAACCTCCACAGGCTTATCCCTTGTTGTTGTTGTCATTAGGTGCCATCGAGTCGGTATCCAACTCATAGCGACCCTCATAGGGTTTTCAATGGCTGACTGTTTCGGGATTGCTTTGGGAGTGGATTGCCAGGTCCTTCTCCCATTTTTGTGGTGCTGGGAATTGAACTCGGGACCTCAGAGACTGCAGCGCAGCACTCTACCAACTGAGCTAAATCCAAGCCTGCCAGACTTATCCCTAGTGACCACTTTCTCAAAGCTAGATCCCACCTCCCAAAGTTCAACAGCCTTTAGGGCAGCGCCACAAGTTGGGGACCAAACATTCAACCCCATGAACTTTGGGGAAATTTTAGCTTCATGACACTCCACTCCTGGCCCCCAAAGATTCATGGCCATTTCATAATGTAAAATGCATTCAGTCTAACTTTTTATTAGTATTTTAATTGTACATATTTATGAAGTATATAGTGATAATTCAGCTCATAGATACAATATGCAATTATTAAATCAGAGTTGTTGATACTTTCATCTCCTTAAACATTATATAAAAACTTTTCCATTAACATTTAACAATAATTGTAGATATTTATGAGATTTGATATGTTTTTTAAGTTGTCTACAGAGATTCATTATGGGATTTTCATAGAGTTGCATCCTGTATTTTGCACTTTTTCTCTCCTTCCTTACTCCTCCATATTGTCCCTCCTCCCGCAAGTCCCCTCATGTTGGGTCCACTTGTATTTTTCAATCTTGTTGTTGTTGTTACGTGCCATCAAATCGTGTCCATTCCAATCTTAGATATGTACAATTGCATATACACACACACACACACACACACACATATATATATATATATATATATATATATATGGAGAGAGAGAGATGTAAATATATTTTTTTTCTTTAAGGTAGAGCTAACTCCTGCATAGGGGCTGGGATTTAGCTCAGTTTGTAGAGCACTGCGCTGCAGTCTCTGAGGTCCCGAGTTCGATTCCCAGCACCGCAAAAATGGGAGAAGGACCTGGCAATCCACTCCCAAGGCAATCCTGAAACAGTCAGCCATTGAAAACCCTATGAGGGTCACTATGAGTTGGATACCGACTTGATGGCACCTAACAACAACAACAACAACTCCTGCATATGAGTGAGAACATGCAGTATTTCTTTTTTGAGTCTGAGTTACTTAAAACAATGATCTCCAGTTCTATCTACTTTGCTGTAAATGACATAATTTCATTTTTCTTTACTGTTAAGTAATATTGTATTTTGTATAAATACCACATTTTAAATCTGATATCTGTTGATGGGCATTTGAATTTATTCCATACCCTTGCAATTGTGAGGAGTGCTGCAATAAACATGGAAGTGCAAATGTCCCTGTGGTATGATCATTTATCTTCTTCTGTATATATTCCCAGAGGGGTATAGATGGATCATATGGTAGTTCTATTTTTAGTTTTCTGAGGAACACCCATACTAATTTCCATATTGATTGAACTAATTTGCAGTCCCATTAGCAGTGTAAAAGGTTTCTCCCTCCCCTATCCCACATCCTTGCCAGAATTTGTTGTTGTTTTTCTTAGTGCTAGCCTTTCTGACTATGATGAGATGAAATCTAAGTGTGGTTTTGATTTTCATTTCCCTAGTAGCTAAGGATATTGAACATTTCATCATATGTTTATTGGCCATTTGTATCTCTTCTTTTGTGAACTATCCAGTTCCATTGTCTACATATTTATTAGATTATTTCTTACTTTGATGTTTAATTTCTTGAGTTCTTTGAATATCCTAGATCAGATCCTCTGTCAGATGTATAGGATGCAAAGATTTTCTCCCTTTCTGTGGGCTCTCCCTTTACTCTAGTAAATGTTTCCTTTGCTGTACAAAAGCTGTTTTAATTTTATGTAATCCCATTTGACAATTCTTGGTGTGACTTCCTGGGCAATTGGAGTCTTTTTAAGAAAGTACTTGCCTGTGCCTAAATGTTACAGTGTGTTCCCTACATTTTCTTCTAGGGGTTTCAAAGTTTCTGGTTTTATTTTGAGATCTCTTGTCCATTTTGAGTTAATTTTCATACAGGTTGAGAGATGCAGGTCTACTTTCATTCTTCTACATATGGATATCCAGTTTTCCCTGGACCATTTGTTGAAAAGGCTATCCTTTCTCCAATGTATGCCATTGGCACCTTTGTCAAAGATCAGGTGGCTGTAGCTGCATAGGTGTATAACTGGAGGTTCTATTCTATTCCTTTGATCTTCATCCCTGTTTTGTGCCAGTACCAAGCTGTTTTTGCTACTATGGCCCTGTAATATAGTTTGAGTCAGGTATTGCAAGGCCTCGTGCACAATTTTTGCTGCTTAGGATTGTTTTGGCTATACAGAGTCTTTTGTACTTCCATATGTATTTTAGCATTGCCTTTTCTACTTCTGTAAAATATATCATTGGAATTTTGATGAGAATTGCATTGAATCTGTAGACTACTTTTGGTAGTACAGCCATTGTCACAATATTAATTCTTCCAGTCCATGAGCAAGGGAGGGCTTTCCATTATCTAATGTCTTCAATTTTTTCCTTAATGTTTTGAAATTTTCATTGTAGAGGTCTTCAGAATCTTTGGTTAGATTAATTCATAAATATTTAAATTTGGCCATGTTCAATGCTGCACTTTTCACAATAGCAAGGATATGGAATCAACCAAAGTGCCCTTCAGCAGAAGAATGGATAAAAAAACTATGGTACATATACATTATGGAATACTACTCAGCAATCAAGAAAAATGAAATAAGGTCATTCGCAGCAAAATGGATGGAATTAGAGAAAATTATTTTAAGTGAATGAATGCTCAGAAAGAGAAACACCACATGTTCTCACTCATATGTGGGAGTTGAATCAAAATTATAAGGAGGAAACATCCTATTCAAAGGTCGGATCAAAATAAAATGGAAAAAAAAAGCTAAGAATGGTGTCAATATAAATGGTCTAGAAAATGCATGCATTTGTTCTGACAAGATAATAACAAAGTTCGCTACAGGAAAAATTTCTATCTTAAACAGAACTGGGACTCAAGTACATATAGAAAAATATTACCAAGTAAATGATAGAGAAGATTTAGATGGGGGGGAAGCATACAAGAGGGTAAGGGGGAACCTATATGAATAATGTACACCAAATGCATATATGTAAATACCACAATGAAAAGCATGTCAGAATGAATCACATTAAGGTGTACATTAAAAATGTCCAATAAGCCAGGCGTGGTGGGGCATGCCTGTAATCCTAGCGGCTTGGGAGGTGGAAGCAGGAGGATAGCAAGTTCGAGACCAGAGGCAGTCTGCGTAACTTAGTGAGACCCTTTCTCAAAAAGTAAAAAAATGGACTGGGGATGCATCTCAGTGGTCCAGCACTTGCAGAGCATGCAAGTGCGAGGCCCTGGGCTCAACCCCCAGTACTGCAAAAAAAAAAAAAAATGTCCAATAAAAAATATTTAAATTTGGGGGCTATTGTGAATGGGATTTTTATTTTGATTTCTTTCTCTTCCTGTTCCTGATGGTATATAGGAATGCTATTGATTTTTGAGTGTTAATTTTGTATCCTGCATCTTTGCTGAATGAGCTAATTAGCTCTAAGAGTTTTCTAGAGGAATTTTAGGGTGTTTTAAGCATAGGATCATGTCATCTGCAAATTCAGATAACTTGACTCCTTTGTCCCTTTTTTTCTCTAGCTTTATTACTTTTATTTCTTTCTCTTACATTATTGTTCTGGCTAGGACTTCAATCACTATATTGAACAAATGTGAAGAGAGTGGACATCCTTGTTTTGTTCCTGATTTTGGTGGGAAAACTTTCAGTTTTTCCCCATTTAGTATAATGTTGGCTATAAGTTTGTCATATGTAGACTTAATGATGTTAAGGTATGTTCCTTCTATTCCAGTTTCTTTGGGACATCACAAAGGGAGGTTGGACTTTGTCAAAGGCTTTTTCTACATGCATTCAATCTAACTTTAAGAGTCCTCAAAGTCCTAAACTGGGCATGGTGGCACACATCTGTAATCCCAGCACTTGGGAGGCTGAGGCAGGAGCATCAGCATGAGTTCAAGGCCAGCCTGGTCTACATAGCAAGTTCCAGGCCAGCCTGGACATGGTCATCAGTGGGCTTGCCCTTTGTGGTGAGGAACAAACTCCATCACCAGAGATAGATAACCTCAAGCCTATAATCACCAGGTTGCTTGGTTTTCAGAGCTGCATCTTGGCTGTGCAGTTTAGTGACAGCAAGACCAAGAACTCTGAAACTCATGTCCAGCAAGGCACTTGATTCCTATAAGAAATCCCCTTGAAGCTTGGGAAACTTTCCACTGAGCAACATGTCCATGAGTGAAGGATCCCTAGAAGCAATGGAAAAGTGTAGCAACAGCCACATGAGTTCAACTGTTCCAGAGTTTGCTCTCCTACCCCCTTCTGCTATCATCTATAAAAACCTGTCCTCGCTGGGTACGGTGGCACACGCCTGTAATCCCAGCAGTTTAGGAGGCGGACGCAGGAGGATCACAAGTTTGAGAGCAGAGGCAGTCTGCATAACTTAGAGAGACCCTATTTCAAAAAGTAAAAAAAAATGGGCTGGGGGTGCAGCTCAGTGGTCCAGCATTTGCACAGCACGCAAGTGTGAGGCCCTGGGTTCAACCCCCAGTAC
>VMDO01026453.1:0-14330 GCA_007922755.1 Pedetes capensis | reverse complement strand
TACTTTGCAAGTGCTCTACCACTAGGTTGCGCCTGCAGCCCATTTTTTAATTTTTTATTTTGAGTCAGGATCTTGCTAAATTACACAGGCTTACTCCCATGTCACTGGGATTATAGGCATGCATCACAGTGCCCAGTGAGGCCTTAAGTGTTGAGTGGTACTAACTGCCCATATTATGTTGTTCATTACTTTATTCTGACCCATACTCATTGTCAGAGAGGATTATGTAGTGTGACTAGAGATGTGACTGGCATGTTTGTCTTGCTTCTAAGGCTCCCTTTCTCTTACCAGAAGCTCTTGAATTGGTTCTGATTGTTCCTTGGGTAGACCTTGATCCTGGCTTTGGATTCCAAAGACCCAAAAGGTGATGAGCTTTATTGGAAACCGGATCAAGAAGCATGAGAGCCCTGAATGCAAGGGAAATATGGCTGGTTCTAGGATTAAAGTGGCAAGAAAATAAAAATGAAATGAATTACAACAAATCCAAAGGAAAACATCAGAGCAAAAAAATGCACTAAAAAAAGACTGGCAGTAATGCCTTGGCCTTGAGAATCTGGTTGGCACAGCAACAGCTTAAGGACCTTGGCAGCAGGCAGAGCAACTACAGTGTTTTAAATGAACAGGGAAGCACAGCCCAGGAGACCATTTTAACTTTAGAAATAACAGAAGGCAAACCAAAGGATTATCGAGAAACAAAGGTAGGGAAGGCTTAGGATCTTAGAAGTCAAACTTGGCCTACATGAAGTGGAAAAGAGATCTATATCCCTAAAGACATCTCTAAGCCTAAAAGTAAAGTGAATATGTGAGCATATAGATTATTATGTTTGTTATATTGTTATAAATCCATTTGTTGCACACTTATTTAAATATATTTACTATATATATTTAAGGAATACAAATGATGTTTTTATATAACACTATGAAATAGAAGAGCATATTTCTGTTATTAGGTCAAGGAAGGTAACTCACACTCAGATTCAGTGGAAAAGAAAAGGAAAAATATGAGATTAAATTAGAATGGCTTCCTATTACCCCACTCCTTCCCACAAGGAGACCTAGATTCAGAAAACTATTGAAGTACCCTCTGAGAACTGCAGGTAAGGTGTCAATAATAAGAGTAGATTATAATCCTTCTCTTAATGATTGATTACAAAACATTCAGAAAGAATCAAGAGGAAGAACTTGATGAACAGCATAAGATACATCAGGCATTATTTAGTGAGTTTCAGGTCACATGGCAATTGTCACTTGGGAAGCAGGAGGGAAGATATCCATGGCACTTAGAGAAAAGAGGAAAACAAGAAACTCAATAAAGCAGGATTTTTACATTGGGATTTTAATATGTGTAAGCCTGGTCTGAATTACATAATGGCATGATGCAGATACTTCCAGGAAGAAATGACCCTATGTTTAATGTGAAAAACAGGTGGATGCTTTCTGAAGTCCTCAAACTTCTTTTGTTTATATCTCTTTCTTTGAGAAGGCAAAACCTGAAGGTCTTTGTTAAGAAAACAAATATCAAGACCACAAAACAAAAAGAAAAGAAAAGGAAAGACAAAACACACTATGAAATAACAAATAGTGTTAGCCCAACACAGGTAGAGAAGACACAGGGCTTTAAGAAATAAATACAGGGCAAACAAGGAAATGGAACATCTAGAAGCATAGGCCACTGTTGCCTGGGAGAAAAAGACAACCAAAAGAATGTTGTACTACAGGTTACACAAGATAGACCTTGAGAATTTGAAACCCAAGAGAAGGCAAGATTTGGGGAAACAGGACATAGCTGAAGACATATGAGTGCTTACTGGGTTACACAGGTATTGGAAGCATCAATGACAGCTTCAGTTCAAGGATGTGTTGAGGGTGCTTTACTTACAGGCTCAGCTGGTTGAGGACAACACATGAGTCTCTCCAAAAAGGCAGGTTTGAGAGACCTAAGGAACCTACAGCAGGCGACAACAATAGCAGTCACTGTAGCACAGAATAAATCCCCTGGGATCTGCCTGAGGACACAGATATATAGAGATGAGCAGGAGACTGAGACTATGAGGACTGCTAGGACATGATTTCACTTCGGGAGCTACAAGTTATCGATGTGGGGTGCCTTCTCACAAGAGGAAGTAGATTCAATTGTTAGAAGGGAGAAGTCAAAGAAAAATGAAAATGAAGATTTTTTAAATATATGGGATGGGTAATGAAGGGAAATAGGAAACCCTTAGAAAAGTTTAAATTCAAGCTGGGCATAGTAGTGCACACCTATAATCCCAGCACTCAATTGGCTGAGGCAGGAGGATTGATGTGAGTTCCAGGACAGCCTGGGCTACACAGAAAAACTGTCTCAGAAAATCAGTCCCAACCCCGCAAAGGAAAGTTTAAGTCCCATAAGAAAACAAGGGTGCCAGCTTGTCCATCCCAGCTGAGTCTAAAACTTGTGACCTTAACCCTTAACCAGTATTGGGCTTCTGGAGTCACATATGACCCTATGATGCACAGACCTGCACTTAGGTAAGTGCTATAGCATTCCATGAATAGCACCTACTCGGGGTTCTATTTTGACACCGTGATACCAAGTAAGGGTTAAGCACAAAGTTAGAATGAAAAAGAAAGACCATAAGTTCCTCATCCCCATTCACTCCTTCAAGGAAGAACTAGTAAAGCAACTGGCTCAAATTCCTTGAACCATATTTACTAGTATTTTTGGGAGAGGTGTTAGCCAGATTTCCATTACTATAACAAAATACCTGAGATAATTCTGTCCCTGGCCCAATAATGCTCATGTCCAATTCACAGTGCAAAATGTGTTCAGTCCATCCCAAGAGTCCCCAAAGTCTTATTAATTGCTCTACATTGCTCAAAAGCTGAAGTCCAGGCACTCAGATATTTGTGACAAATCTACCATTTGACTTTACGTGGAAGATGTGAAAGGACAAATTCAATGAATGTGGCCACATGCTGTACACTGATATTAAGATGGAGAATAGAAAGTCCAAGGGGTGCAGTGTGGTTAAGTTTGAGTCACCAGAGATGGAGAAGAGAGCCTACTGGATAATGAATGGCATAAAGCTGAGAGGCTGAGAGATTGGTGTTCCAATCAATAGAAATGCTTAAGCAACTGCTTTTTATAAACATCACTATCAGGCCTCTGAATTTGTATCATTTTCTTGTTAACCATTTTAATTTGTTTGCTGGATGTATAAAGATTTTTAAAAATTCAGTTGCTTTTTGGAGTAATGTGAATTACTAATTTAATGACTGGTGTTCTATTTGACTGTTTGCATTGAGATTGCACAGTGTGCAATTTTTTGCAGTTGTGGCATCTTGTTGACATTGAACATAACTTTAATAATAAATGCCCATTCCTTATGGCATTTGCTGGAAAATGGGTGGAACTAGAGATCATCATTGTAAGTGAAATAAGCCAGATGCAGAGAGATAAACATTGCATGTTTTCCCTCATATGTGGATGTTAGACTTCAATATATTTTCATTATTAAAACATATAGGTCATGAAAGTAAAAGAGGCCTAAGTAAGGAAAGATAATGGGCTAAAGAAGAAGAAAGGGTAATTGGAGAAAAGAAAGGAAAAATCACGCATGTTGCCCTTAGAACAAAATTGGGATGTACAAATATAGATAGATATACTCATAAAAAGACATGTAAGTGAGCCGGGCACTGTGGCGCATGCCTGTAATCCCAGCGGCTCAGGAGGTGGAGGCAGGAGGATCGCAAGTTCGAGACCAGAGACAGTCTGTGTAATTTAGCGAGACCCTGTCTCAAATAAAGTAAAAAAATAGGCTGAGGACACAGCTCAGTGGTCCAGTACTTGCAGAGCATGCAGGTGTGGGGCCCTGGGTTCAACCCCCAGTACCACACACACAAAAAAAAAGACATGTAAGTGAAGGGATACCATTGGTGGAGAGGGAGGGGATGGGAAGGGGGTCATGAGAGAATAAGGGGGAAGTTAGCATGAGCAATGTACAATGGAATGCATGTTTGGAAATGTCATGATAAGACCCATTAAATTGTACATTAAAAACAACCAATAAAAAGATAAATACATAAATAAATAATAAAATACTAGTTCCTGAAAAAAAAACTGAAGTCCAAAGTCTCCTCTGAGACTCAGTGGAAATTCTAGTGTGAACCTAGGTAAAAATAAAAAAGGAAAATACATACTTCCAAGATATAATGGGATAGGCACTAGGTAAACATTCTTATTCTAAAAAGGAATAGAAATAAAAAGGAAGGATTAACCCAAAGCAAGACCAAAATTCAACAAGGCAAATATTAAATTCTAAGACTCCATGTCTGGGATCTGAAGCACATTGTGGTGGGAGATGGGCTTCAAAGGGCTTGGGCAGCCTTGCTGAGAGTAAATCATATGGTACTCTCTTGGGTTGGCTTTGTACACTACCTGCAGCTTCCCTCAGCAGGCATTGTATATTGCTGGCATCTTTAGCTGCCTTGAGTTTCCAGTGCAGCTTCAGCTTCATTCCCACAGTTCCATGCATTACCCTGCCAAAGGCTGCTTGCAAGGATTCTTACCCTACAACCCTTTGGCTGACTTCCAAGACCTACCTTTGAAATCTTGGTGGAAGCTTCCATGACCCCACACCTCTTATGTTCCTCATGCCTGCAAAACCAGCATCATATGGACAATGCCATGCCTGCTGAGAGCATGTGTTGTACCTGAGCCTCCTAGAACCACAGTTACAATGACCTCTAAGTGCCTTGCCAGATGAACATGGGGAAACAATTCCATAGGCATTCTTGGGCATACAGGGCACTCTGCGACTACAACAAAATGTACCCAATGATTCTGTCATGGAATATCTTCAGAACAAATTTGGATTTCTATATCTTTGAGCCTGTGATGGCTGAGGGCTTGCCAATTTCAAAGATGATCTCTAGGTATCTTTCCTACTTTTCCCAGTGCAAAGCATTTGGCTTCTTTTTATCATGGCTAACAACTGCACCCTCCTTTGCTACATCTTTACACATGGTCCTTTTCTGGCCAAGCTACAAATTTTCCAAATCTTTCTTCTCTGCTCATTTTTGCCTTCAGTTGTCACTGCAAATTTGTCTAAAATCAACCAGTAATGCTCTTGCTACAGTCTACATACTTTACTGCCTTGAAACCTCCTCCACCAGATAAACTATCCTGTCACCTTTAAGCCTGGCCTCCCACAAAATCTCAGGACATAAACAAACTGCAGGGAAATTCCTTGCCATACTGTAATAAGGGTGATCTCTAGTCCAATTCCCAATAGAGTCTTCATTTCCATCTTACACCCCATTAGCATTTTCTTTACAGTCCACATTTCTATCAGAATTGCAGTCTTCTGAGCCCCACCAGAATCATCTGTTCAGCTCTTCTTATAGTATTCTAGGCTGTTTCTAGCTTGCTCCTCTAGAATCTTCCAAACTCCTCTTACAAAACAATTTCAAAATCTCTTCCACATGGTCGAGTATATAGTTACAGGAACAATTCCACTTCTCAGTAATGATTTTCTGTGTTAATCATCTTTCCTTCACTATAACAAAAATACTTGAGATAATTAACTTTTAAAGAACAAAAGGTTTATTTTGGCTCACAGTTTGAGAGATTCCAGTCAGTAATCAAGTGACTCTCTTTGCTGTGGGCCCGTGGCAAGGTAGCACATCATGACAGGAGTACAAGGTGGAACAAAACCACTCCCTTCATTGCCAGGGAGCAAAGGTAGAAACAGGAAGGGGCTGGAGTCCCACAATCCCTTTCAAGGGCATTGCCTTCAATGAGTTAAGGACCTCTCACAAGGCTCCACCTCCTCAAGGCTCCACTATCTCCAAGTAATGCCACTCTGGGGACCAAATTGTTAACACATGGGCCTTCAGGGGACATTCAAAATCAAAACTGTGGCAGAGGGTCAGTGTGGGTTAAAAGGTCACATAGTCTAAATGGCTTTTTCTTTAGGGCTCTCTAGCCATCCAGAGAGAGTGAAGCACTAAACTAAAGCCTCCCGAGTGCCCCAGTTATCTTGTTTCTTGACTCTTTCATTTAAGTGCTGTAGCAGTCAGGGTCCTCCAGGGAAACAGAACCAATAGAATGGAGATGATAGAGAGATAAATGATAGATAGATACATAGATAGATAGATGATAGATAGATAAGTGATAGATAGATACATAATAGGTAGAGAGATAGACAGAGATTTATTGGTTAGCTTACAGATAAGGAAACAAGGTAATTCCACAGTAGCACCTGCAGAGGCTAGTAGTCAGTCCAAAGAGCTGAAATCTGAAAAGTCTCTGCCTCAGGCCAAGGTCTGGAAATTTCTGGTCTGCTGTTGAATCTGCATTGAAGCTGAGGAAATTGTAGTGACATACATGAGTGGTGGCAATTACGCCCACACTGGCTGCTCTAGGAGAGTGCGAGTCTGCCGGCCAAACACACACTGGTTTCCCCTCTATCTCACCTCCTCCTTTCCCAGCCCTGCTGCTAGATTGCAGGAAGGTCTTGAGTAGGGAGACAGGCCTCTTCCCGGCAGTTACTGGTGGACCTGTCAGTCCTTTCCTGAAATGCCCTCACAGATTAATTCCAAGAATCTCAATCTAGTCAAATTGACAATGAAGACTAGTCATCACAAGTGCTCAGATACTTAAGTAGCTCTTATGAATTCAGTGATCAGCTACTGAAAATATTGGACACTGGTAGGAAACGATGAAGCTATTTTTGAACTTGACATTGTTATGCTCTGATACCTAGCTTCACCAGAGAACTCTGTGCCAGATGGTGAACACAAATTCCACTCATTACAAAGTAGTATTTTAACTCCTGTCCATCCTTTTCTCTTACATGCATGTCTCCTTTATGAACCTTATGTTGGAAAGGTAATGGTGTTAAGCAAAAATGTGAATATTTAGCCAGGTGCAGTGGTACACACCTGTAATCCCAGCAACTCAGAAGGCTGAAGCAAGAGGATGGTGGGTTTGAGGCCAGAGGTACTCTGCATAACTTGTGAGACCCTGTCTCAACATAAAAAATTAAAAGGGGGGCAGAAATGTGGCTCAGTGTTGGAGCACTTGCCTAGCATGTGGGAGGCCCTGGGTTCAATGCCCCCAGTACTGCAAAAAAAAAAAGTGTGAATTATTCCTGAGTCCTTATCCATAACACCAAATTACTATTGCCAAAAATCATACCCTAGTTTCTAAAAGTCAGGCCTTGTAGGATTAGGCTTTCCAAGAGTGGCCACATCCATTACGATATGATTAAGTAACAGACTAGAAATGAGGTGAAATGCAGTTGATCCCTGGAAACATCATCACTAATAATTGTTTTCTGAACTCTATTTAAAACCTGCCACAGAACCTTGTCATTCATTGTTCATCCCTTCACCGTCTAGCATGTCTCTCTTTATTCTTTATCTCTCTGTCTCTCTTTCTCTATCCCTCTCTCTCTCTGAAAGCCCACACATGACTGAAACCTTTGCAGAAATGAAGCTACCTTCTGATGACCAGGCTGATCAATCAATGAAGGATGGAGGGACAAAAGCTCCTGTCTTAGCATCATTCAGACTTCATGGCCCTGTCCCTAGGTGGATGGGTTATCAAAGAGATATATTCAGGCATCTTATGTGCTCTGAGGGAAAAACATGATCCTTAACAAAACATCCCAGATACTAGTAGGATATGTTGTTGTTGGTAGATGATGTCCAGTTGGGTTCAACTCATAGCGACCCTATGTACAACAGAATGAAACACCTGGATTCTGTGCATTGCACATGATCTTATTCATGTTTAAGACCATTGTTGCAGACACTATCAATCCATCTAGTTGAGGGTTTTCCTTTCATTAACCTATCACTCTACCAAACATGATGTCCAGGGATTGGTCCCTCCTAAATACATGTTCATGCCTGCAGCGGTAGCCCTGTGGCATCCGATCCCGTCAGATCTCGGAAGCTAAGCAGGGTTGGGCCTGGTTAGTACCTGGATGGGAGACCACCTGGGAACACCAGAAGCTGTAGGCTTGGGAGAAGGACCTGGCAACCCCGTCCCAAAAATCAATCTGCCATTGAAAACCCTATGAACGGCAGAGAAGCACTGATAATAGTGTTTCCCTTGTTGTACAGAGGATCGCTATGAGTCGAATACTGACTCTACGGCACCTAACAACAAATACATGTTCGGGCTGGGATTTAGCTCAGTTGGTAGAGTGCTGCACTCCATTCTCTGAGGTCCCAAGTTCGATTCCCAACACTGCAAAAATGGGAGAAGGGCCTGGCAATCCACTCCCAAGGCAATCCCAAAACAGCCATTGAAAACCCTATGAGGGTCGTTGAGTCGGATACTGACTCGACGGCACCTAACAACAACAACAAATACATGTTCAAAATATGTAAGATGCAGTCTAGCCATCCTTGCTTCCAAGGAGCTCTCTGGTTGCACTTCTTCCAGCACAGATCTGTTGGTTCTTTTGACAGTCCATGGTATATTTAATATTCATTTCCAGGCCCATAATTCAAAAGCATCAATTCTTCTCCTGTCTCCCTTATTCAATGTCAAGCTTTCACAACCATATGATAAACTGAAAATACCATGGCATGAGTCAGGTGCACCTTTGTCTTTAATGTGATGTCTTTACTTATCAATACTTTAAAGAGTTCTTTTGCAACAGCTTTTCCCAAGGCAATGTGTTTTTTGATTTCTTAACTGCTGTTTCCATGGGTGTTGATTGTAGAACCAAGTAACGTAAAATCTTGAACAACCTCAGTCTTTTCTCCATTTATCATGAAATTACTTACTGATCCAGTTTTAAGGATTTCTGTTTTATTGATATTGAGGTGCTGAAGGCTGTGCTTTTTGATCTTCATCAGTAAATGTTTCAATTCCTCTTCACTTTCAGCAAGAAGGGTTGTGTCATGTGCATAATGCAGGTTGTTAATGGGTCATCTTCCAATCATGATGTCACATTTTTCTTCATAAATTCCAGCTTCTCAGATTATTTGCTCAGCATAGAAATTGAAGAGACATAGTGAAAGGATACAACCTTAACACAGACCTTTCTCGACTTTAAACCAATTAGTGTTTCCTTGTTCTATTTCAATGACTTCTTCCTGGTCCATGTACAGATTCCTCATGAGTACAATTAGATACTCTGGTATTCCTGTTCTTTGCAGTGTTACAATAATTCGTTATGATCCACATAGTCAAATGCCTTTGCATAGTTAATAAAACATACAGACATCTTTGTGGTATTCTCTGCTTTTGGCTAATATCCATCTGAAATCAGCAATGTTGTCCCTGGTTCCATGCCCTTTTGTGAATCTGGCTTGATTTTCTGGAAGATCCCTGTCTATATACTGCTGTAGTTGCTTTTGAAAGATCTTTAGCAAATTTTTGCTTGCATGTGATATTAAAGATATCATTCGATAGTTTCCACATTCAGTTGGATCCCCTTTCTTGGGAATAGGCATGAATATGGATCTCTTCCAGTCAGTTAGCCGGGTAGCTATTTTCCAAATCTGTTGGCATAAACAAGTTAGCACCTCCAGTGCTACATCTGTTTGTTGAAACATCTTAATTGGTATTCCATCAATTCCTGCAACCTTGTGTTTCACCAATTCCTTCAAGGAAGGTTTCACTTCATTCTTCAATAGCATTGGTTCCTGATCATGTGCAACCTCTTGAAATGGTAGCTCACCCATCAATTCCTTTTAGTATAATTACTCTGAATATTCCTTCTATCTTCTCTTGATCTTTCCTGCATCATTTTATATTTTCCCTGTAGAATCCTTCACTATTGCCACTTGAGGCTTGAATTTTTTCTTCAATTCCTTAAGCCTGAGAAAAACAGAGCATGTTCTTCCCTTTTGGTTTTCTGTCTCCAGCTCTTTGCACATGTCATTATAATATTTGATTTTTTCTTCTCAAGCTGCCCTTTGAAATCTTCTGTTTAGTTCTTTAACTTCATCATGTCTTCCTTTACTTTACTTTAGCTGCTGATGTTCAAGGGCAAGTTTCCGAGTCTCTTCTGACATGTAATTTTGTCTTTCCTTTTTTTCTTATGTTTTTAATAACCTTTTGTTTTCATCATGAATGATGTCTTTGATGTCATATCACAACTCATTTGGTCTATCATTAGTGTCTAAGGCATTAAACCTTTTCTTGCGGTGATCTCTGAACTCAGGTAGGATATACTCAAGGTCATACCTTGGCTCTTATACACTTGTTCTAATTTTCTTCAGTTTCAGTTTGAACCTGCATATGAGCAGTTGATGGTCTGATCCACAATCAGTATCTGTCTTGTTCTAACATTTGATATTGAACTTTTTCATGTCTCTTTCCACATATGTAGGTAAATTGGTTCCTGTATATTCCATCTGGGGAATTCCATGTGAATAGTTGCCATTTATGCTGGAGAAAAATGCATTTGCAATAAAAAGATCATTGGCCTAACAAAAGTGTATCATGAGATCTCTAGCATCATTTTTGTCACCAAGGCCATGTTTTCCAACTACTAGGACTTCTTTGTTTCCAACTTTTGCATTCTAGTCACCGGTAATTATCAGTACATTCTCATTGCACATTTGATCTATTTCAGATTGCAGAAGCTGGTAAAAAATCATCCCTATCTTCATTTGTGGCCTTAATAGTGGGTGAATAAATTTGAATAATAGTTATATTAACTGGCCTTCCTTGCAGGTGTATGGATATTATTCTTTCACTGACAGCATTGTACTTCAGGACAGATCTTGAGATATATTTTTTGATGATGAATGCAACCCTATTTCTCTTTAATTTGTCATTCCCAGCATAGTAGACCATATGACTATCTGACTTAAAATGGCCCATGTGACTATCTGACTTAGAATGGCCCAGGCCAGCCAGGTGCAGTGGCACATGCCTGTAATCCCAGCAACTCAGGAGGCAGAGGCAGGAGGATTGCAAGTTCGAGCCAAACACTGTCTCAAAAAGTAAGAAAATGGGCTGGGGGTGCAGCTGAGTTGTACAGCACTTGCAAAGTATGCAAGCACAAGGCCCTGGGTTCAACCCTCAGTACCACAAAAAAAAAAGGCCCATGCCAGTCCATTTTAGCTTATTGATACCTTGAATATTGATGTTTATGTGCTCCATTTCCCTTTTGATGATTTCTAATTTTCCTATATTCATACTATGTACATTCCATATTTCAATTATTAATGGATGTTTACAGTTGCTCCTCCTCATTTTGAGTCATGCCACATCAGCAAATGGAGGTCCCTGGGGCTTTACTCCATTTTCATTATTAAAATAGACTCTACTTTGAGGAGGCAAATCTTCCCCAGTTGTATTTCGAGTGACTTCCACCCTACAGAGCCCATTTTCCAGCAGTATATCTGACAGTGTTTCTCTGCTATTCATAGAGCTTTCAATTGTATAGGGCCCTGATAATGTCAGGATATAAAATAGGAATAATAGCATCTTCCCATCACAGAGCAAGACTGAGTCATATTCAAAAAAGGAGTTTTGACATTTGGGAGTAGAAAGTTGAATTTATCACCTGTTCTCATGAATATTCAGACCTCACCTTCAGCTGATCCCAGAAAGGGCAATGATCAATCTAAAGTTGGAGGTCAGAAATGAGGGTGTAGCTCAGTGAAGGAGGGCTTGCCTACCATGTGAGAGGTCCTGAGCTCAATACTGATAACTGCAAAAAAATTTAAAAAGAAGGAAAAGGAAGAAAGAGAGAAAGAAAAGAAAAAGAAAGAAAGAAAGAAAGAAAGAGAAAGAAAGAATTGGAGATGCTTGTTACTGTGGGTAAAGAATTGGTTAGCTTACATTGCACTGTTGGAAGACAGAGTTCCTGGAGAGGTCTAAGAAATCTTCAACTGAGTTTTTGTCTTTCACCAAGTGGAGATGAAGCAACCTTGGTTCTCATGAGTAAAGGGTAAGATAATCTGCCTTCTTTTCAGTACTGAGGAGTTGAACCCAGGGCCTTGAACATGCTAGGAAAGTGTTCTACCACTGAGCTGCATACCCAGCCTGTGTTTTTTATTTTTTCTTTTCTTTTCTTTTATTTTATTTATTTATTTATTTATTTTTTGAGACAGGGTCTTGCTAAGTTGCACAGGCTGCCTCTGGTCTTAAACACACAATCCTCCTGCTTCAGCTTCCTGAATCACTGAGATTACAGTTGTGCAGCATAACATTTGGCTGCTATATGCTTTTCATGGGAGCTTGTGATATGAGCTTCTCTGCCTGTTTTGTTTAATATCTTTTAGAGTTTATGTCTATAGTTCAAAGAGCACTGAAAAATATATCCACCCATGTAACCATCCCCCCCAATTAGGATATAGAACATTTTTATCACTCCAAAAAATTACTTCATGTCTCATGGCAGTCAGTTTCTTTGGCCATACTGCAGGTCTATTTTCTGTCACTATCAATTAGTTCTGTCTTTCTTAGAATTTCAGTAAGTGAAATTATGTAATATATACTATTTATGGTTTGAATCTAAAATGCTTCCCAAAAGTCATATGTTTGAACACTAAGTGGTGGTGGCAGTGTAGTAGGAGGTTGTGGAACTTTGGGAGGTGGGGCTTAGATGGCAGAAGTAGGTCATTGTGGGTGGGCCTTTAAGGATACCCAGCCCCTATTCCAGTGAGCACTCTCCACCTCCTGTTGCCATGATGTGAAGTCTTTCACCACAGACCCTGCCACTATGCCTCCCTGCCATTGTAGGATAAAATCCTCCAGACCACAAGCCAAATAAACCTATCCTTCCTCCTTAAGTTGTTCTGTCAACAATTTTACCACAGTGATGCAAAAGCTAATACATTGTTTTATTTCTGGCTTCTTTCACTCAGTCTGTAAGTTTTTGAGTCATTGATCTTGTTTGTATCAGTATTCATGCCTTTTAAAAAGCATCTTTAAGGAAAGGCATGGTGGCACATGTCTGTAATCCCAGCACACAGGAGGTGGAGGCATAAATTCCAGGCCAGCCTGGGGTACAAACTGAAACCTTGTCTCGAAAAAAATTATCTCTAAGGGTGTTGAAGGCAGGCCCTGGGTTCCATCCCCAGCACCACTGTATTAGTCATCTGGTCACTGTGGCAGGAAATAAGCCAAGCAAACTTATGAGAGGAAATATTTATTGGGGAATTGCAGTTAGAGGATCAGTCCATACTGAAGGAAGGGCAGGCATAGCAGCTGAACAGCTCATGGCAGAAGACCTTATATTTTCATGATCAGGAAGCAGAGTGATCAAGAGATGCAGGTCTGGGTAAAAACCTTAAACTCCTAGGACAGTGCTGCCAGCTTGGGACCCAATGTTCAAACACATGACCTTTGGAGGACATTTAGATCCAAATCGTAATAACCACATACACACACACACACACACACACACACACACACACACACACACACAACACACCAGGACTGGAGGTGTAACTCAGCAATAAAGTGTTTGCTTAGCATGCACAAAGTCCTATATGCAATCCCCAGCACAAAAAAATACAAATGAACAAGGAAAAAACTCCATCTTTTTGTTTATTTTGAGATAGGGTCTCACTCTGTGGCTCAGGCTGACATGAAACTCACTATGTAAGTCAGGCTGGCCTCAAACTCATGTCAACCTTCCTGCCTCAGCCTCCCTAGTGCTGGGATTACAGATGTGTACCACCATTCCCAGCTGCCCTTCATGTTTATCAGAGCACTATTTACACAACACAAAATAAATCAAGTGTGGCATCTATGCGTCCAGTAGAATATTATAGAGCAATAAAATTGAATTAACTGGAGGTGGATAGGATTTTAATTTCTCACTCCACCTTTCTGAAAGTCTAGCTCCTTCCAGTTTACTTTTACATTGATGCACATTTCATTTTTTGTTGTTAAATAAGCCTTTGTTAGAATGCTGCATATTTTATTTTTTGTATGTGTAAAGTGTTTGGGAGCCTGCAGCCATAGCCCTGTGGCATCAGATCCTGTCAGATCTTGGAAGCTAAGCAGGGTTGGGCCTGGTTAGTGCTTGGATGGGAGACTGCCTGAGAACACCAGGTGCTGTAGGCTTGGGAGATGAACTCGGCAACCCACTCCCAAAAATCAATCCGCCATTGAAAACTCTATGAAAAGCAGAGAAGCACTGACAATAGTGCTTCCCCTGTTGTATGTAGGGTCACTATGAGTCGGATACCAACTCGACGGCACCTAACAACAACAACAAAGTGTATGGTATGGGTCATAGTTCATTTTTCCCTGTACAGGTATCCAGTTGTTCCAGCAACATTTATTGAAAAGACTATCAGTTTTCCTTCATCTTGACTTTGTACCTTTAGCAAAAATCTATTAAAATGTCAGGCATGAT
>VMDO01026452.1:0-26711 GCA_007922755.1 Pedetes capensis | reverse complement strand
TTAGGTGCAGCTCGGTGGTCCAGCACTTGCAAAGCATGCAGGCATAAGGCCCTGGGTTCAACCCCCAGTACTGAAAAAAAAAAAAAAAAAAAAAAAAAAACACCTCCTATGTTGGCTGGGTACCGCCTGTGGGTGTCCCTACCTATGATCCCAGCAATTTGGGAGGCAGAGGAAGGAGGATCACAGATTCAAGGCCAGAGGCAGCCTATGTAACTTATCGAGACCCTGTCTCAATATAAAAAATAAAACAATGGGCTGGGGGTGCAGCCCAGGGGTAGAGCACTTGCAAAGTATGTGGGAGGCCCTGGGTTCAACCTCCAAACACTGGAAAAAAAAAAAAATTCCTATGCTAAGTCCTAACCCCCACCACCTCACCCGGGGGACTGCATTTGGAGATGGGCCTTTACGGAGCTGACTATATTAAAACGAAGTCTTAATCCAATATGACTGGTGTTCTTATTTAAAAAAACAGTGGGGGTCAGGCCACTGACACACCCAGGGAAGACCTTGTGAGGACGCAATGAGCAGATGCCATTTGTAAGCCAAGGAGGGGCCCTCAGGAGAAACCTGCTCCGCTGGCCCCTTGACCTTGCACTTTTCACCTCCAGAATTGTGAGGATATAAATCCGTGCCATTTAAACCCCCACGGTGGGGCTTCCTTCCAGGAGCAGAGCGTGCTAAGTCACCTCTTCTTTTTATGCGGCAGAGAGGGTGACTCTTACCTCTTCTCTCTCTCTCAGGCTGAGTGTGGTAAGGGGTGGTTTTGCCATCCCTGGCTCCTCCTTGGCCTTCGGTCCCTCCTCTCATGTCTATCCAGCACCCTCCACTCTGCCTAGAAAGCTGTCCCCTGCCTGGGCCTCCCCATCTGGCTATGGCCCGAAGGCCTCCTCCCACCACACAGTGGTGAGGAGCCCCACTCTGGAGCCATCTGGGTCCCACTGCGACCTCCCAGCGGGACTCTGTTGTTGTTAGGTGTCATCAAGTCGGTATCTGACTCATAGCGACCCTGAGTATAACAGGTGAAACACTCTTGTCAGTGCTTCTCTGCTATTCATAGGGTTTTCAATGGTGGATTGATTTTTGGGAGTGGGTTGCCAGGTCCGTCTCCCAAGCCTGCAGCACCTGGTGTTCCCAGGCCGTCTCCCATCCCAGAACTAACCAGGCCCTACCCTGCTTAGCTTCCGAGAGCTGACGGGATCAGATGCCACAGGGCTACGGCTGCAAGCAGCGGGACTCTGAGTAAATCTCTAATCCCCAGCCATGAGCCACATCCCCACCTGATAGAGGCGGAGCAGCGCCCATGCCCTGGGGCCCAGGGCCGGCGCAATGTCACTGCGTATGAAGTGCTCGGCCATAGTGCCCTGCGCAGACTGGGTGCTATCCAGGTAGGAGATCTTGGCCTCCAAGGTCCCAAAGCCCAAGCTGGCACCCTGCCTCCTCGGCAGGGCCGTGGGCTGCACACACTCTCCTGAGGGCCTGGAGGAAGCCTGGCTGGCCCAAGGTGATCATTTCCATCCTGAGCTCTGCTCCTGGAGTGAATCCCCTCCCGTGGGGTGTGGCCCCTGTGGACGCCATGTTATCACATCACAGAGACCCAGGGCATGCAGGGGCAACCTGCCACAGAGACTCATACGGAGCCCAAGCAACATCAAACCACAAAGCAACATCAAACCACGGCTGGTTGGCGATGGCTGCAGAGTGGCCCTCGAGGGGACACTCCGGACCAAGGGTGGGCTAGACGGTGGCAGATCAGGGCTGCAGACCTGCCTTCATCATCCAAGACCTGCTGAGTGGCCCAGATGAGCCACTCTCCCAGCCTTGGCTTCCAAATTGCACCCTGCGCTCAAAGAAGGATGCTCATCTAGAATGTTCTGCCTACAGAACCTCCCATCCTGAGACCTGAATGTGGCGAATTCCATAGTCACCCACCGGGGGGGCCCAGGGACGTTGCTCACCCTTCACTAGATGTCCTCTGCCACCACCTATGAATGTCTTCAGCACCACACCCACCAATGGAGGCTCCCTGGCCTCCGACAGAGCTTCCCTCCCTGGCTCCATTCTTCAGAGGGGTCAGTGAGGTGACCCGGCGCTGCGTCACTTGCTGATTGTAGCAAAGCTTGGGCTCAGACCCAGCTCCCACCCTCCACACCCTCCTTAAGAGTACCACGTACTCAGCTCCCCCAGATCCCTCTGTTCTCTGTCCCAGCCTCCCGCATCTGTGAACCCGGACTCAGCAGCCCCCGCGCAACAGCCCTAATCTGCAGATAACCCAGAACCTACTCCCTCCCGCCTTCCGGTGCCACCCTCCCTGGGTGTTCCCACGGTAAGGGAGGCCTCTGAGATCTTCAGGGATGTGGAGAGAGGTGCGATCTGTCTTTTAAGGCAGACTGTCTCTGTGAGTTGGACCCGACTTGATGGCCCCTCACAACAACAACATCCTCAGCGTGGGCTGCTGCCTCCTGGGGCATGAGGAGCATCTCTGGGTTAAGTTGTTCTAGAGACCACTCAGTTATGCTGTCTGCGTAATGTTGTTTTGCCCTGCACAACCTTTGGTGGCCGCGTCGGTTGTCACGACTCGAAAGGTGCTATTGGCACCCGGTAGGCTCAGGCCCTGCAGATCCACAGGGTGGTGGGAACCAGCCTACAGGCAGGGCTGGAAAGCAGCGAGGTCCTGCTGGGGTGGAGCCCTGCATCAAACCCCACCTGTTTTACGAAAGCCACTATTTACAAAAGACCTGTGAGACATCGTCAATGTTACCACATCTCATCTCCACTAAAAGGAAGCGCTGTCAGCCCCATTTTACAGATGAATAAACTCACGCCTGGTGAAATGGAACAGCTTGGTCCAGCCAGGGAGTGACGGACCCAGGGTTAAAAATGAGGTTTCTCTGTTATTCTCCCCTTGTCTGTTTTTCTCTCCTCCTCATCTTTTATGGCTGGGATTTAGCTCAGTTGGTAGAGTGCTGAGCTGCAGTCTCTGAGGTCCCGAGTTCAATTCCCAGCACCACAAAAATGGGAGAAGGGCCTGGAAATCCACTCCCAAGGCAATCCCGAAACAGTTAGCCATTGAAAACCCTATGGGGGTTGCTATGAGTCGGATACCAACTTGATGGCACCTAACAACAACAACATCTTTTTATTTGTGCAATTACATATGCATGTATCCTCGGCGTCTGTCCTCCCGGACCCTCTCCGTATGAGGACATGGGCTTCTGAAGAGAGGACCCTCGTCCACGCTGCTCTCCACTGACAGCCTTTGCTGGCAGGGGACACCTTGCACCATTGGGGCATAAAGGGCTGGACCCTGCCATCTCCTCCTCTGCACCTCGGAGGAGTCACACGCAGGCTGGACACTGAGTGCCAGATGCAGAGCCCGGCTGGGCCCTGGGGCTGGGCGCTCAGCAGCCGTGGCCTCTGCTGCCAGGGGACCCTGAGCAACACATCCCTGTTGCTCACCGGGGCCTCCTTTCTTTCCTTTTTACAGCTGCTCTGTTGAGAGGTGACTGCCAGACAAGCCGCAGTACGTGGTTAGAGCACTCGGCTTGGCAGCTTGGATGTAAGAATAATCAGGAACCACCACTGCAGCCAAGGCCACGTCCTTGTCCACCACCTCCCAATGGCTCCCGGCCCTTTCCTCCCCACACTTCAGGTTCCGATCTGTGAATGAGGATGTTGGCCCAGAAGAGCAGTTTCTCCCTTCTTAAGGCTTTTGTTCCCAAAGCTCCTATCCTTGGAAACACTGGACATTGCGTTCACCTTCTTTTTATGTGCTGTTCATTTAACAAACTGCCAGGCGGCTCCTAGGGCCCATGAGCAGCCACCACGACCATCCTGGGTCGCATCTCTGGCCAGGGCTGCCTGGTCTCTCAGTGGATTCTATCTGTCAGTTTTTCCTGATTCTTAAAGGTCCAAGACCCCAGACGCAGAGATCAACAGGCACTGCTGTTTCTGAGCGCCTCCCACCCCGCGGATGTCCTTGCACCACCACCTGACTCAGGATCTCTCACCCTCAGCCCTGCTGACATTGGGGGCAGGACCACTCTTTGGAGGGGCTGTCCTGGGCTATTTAGTGGCACCCCTGGCCTGAGCCTACCAGGTGCCAGTAGCACCCCTCGAGCCGTGACAACCGATGTGGCCAGATGTGCGGGGTGAGAACCACATTACGCAGACAGCATAACCGTTTCCATCCTATCTGGGAGGAAACTGAGGCTCAGCCAGCTTTGGCGTTGAGGCCAAGCTCACAAGGCTTGAAGGCTCACGGCTGCCCCGGGAGCCCCAGCTTGCTCCCCAGCACCACAGAAGCCCTTCCTGCCACTCTGGGGTTCTCCAGAGCCTTTGACCCCTCCAAACCCAACACTTTCAGAGTTCACCTGTCCCCGTGCCTGCTCTCAAGCTTACCAGGTCCTGGCACAATGTCTGTCCTCTCTCTGTCTCACGGCCAAGGGCACGCCACTGCGGAGGTGGCGGTCTGCTGGGCTCCAGAGAGGGCAGAAGGCAGGCTGGGCAGGGAGCGGGGCCTTGGGCTGCTTCCTCAGGGACCTCCTGCGCTTGCCGGATCAGACATCCAGCGGCCGGGATTCTTGTGACAGGCAGAGTCTCACAATGGCTGAGACGCAGGCACAATTGTATCTGCCCTGTGCACCAAGAATCCAATTGTGTCCAGAGGACTGAAGGGAACCTTCAAGGTCATGCATCAGATTAGGGGCAGAGGAGCCTTTGTGCCAGTGGCTACTTTCAAGGCCAGTGCTCTCTGCTCAAAACAGGGCTGCCTTTAGGACCTCTGGGGGCTCAGCTGAATCGGTGTTCTTGTAAAAGGGGGAAATTTGGACAGACACATACACCCACGGGCTGGGATTTAGCTCAGTGGGTAGAGCGCTGGGCTGCAGTCTCTGAGCCCCTGAGTTCAATTCCCAGCACCGCAAAAATGGGAGAAGGACCTGACAATCCACTCCCAAGGCAATCCTGAAGCAGTCAGACATTGAAAACCCTATGAGGGTTGCTGTGAGTCGGATACCGACTCGATGGCACCTCACAACAACAACAACAACAACAACAACACACACCCACGGGTATGAAGTCAGAGTCTGAACTGATGCTTCTGCATCCAAGGGTGCAAAGTTGCCAGCAATTCTCAGAGCTGGAGGAGGGGCGGGTGCGCCACCTAGAGGTCTGACTTCTGTCCTGCAGGCTGCGAGATCAGATGCTGCTGTGGGCCAGAGCCTCAGCTAGGGCACTTCATGATAGCTGCCCTCCCAAGCAAAGCCGTCCACGTCAGCAGAGTCCACCAGAGTCCAGGCATCCTCGGCCAAAGTACAGTCTCCACACTGGCTGTTTCACGGCCCCCAGCGGCTCCCAGAAAGCCCTGTACTCCACCTGGCAGGTGCTGATAGCCTGGAGACTGTCGGTCCTGCACCCACCATCTTGGAGAAAAGCCCCTCTGTGCCGTCAGAAGCCAGCGCCCAGTGTCTGCCTGCCCTTCCTGGAACTTCAGCTGCTGCCTTACCCCAAATGTCTCTTCAACTCACAGACTAGGATATTCTGACTCCAAGGGTGCCTCCCTCCCCACTGAGAGGTCCCCCGGCTTCCTGGCCAGTGCCTGCGGCTCAGCTCCCAAGACAGTCTTTGTACCTTTGGATAGCCATGCGGGGAGAATCTTTTACTCTAATTGTTGTTGTTAGGTGCCATCGAGTCGGTATCTGACTCACAGCAACCCTCATAGGGTTTTCAATGGCTGACTGTTTCGGCATTGCCTTGGGAGTGGATTGCCAGGTCCTTCTCCCATTTTTGTGGTGCTGGGAATTGAACTCTGGACCTCAGAGACTGCAGCGCAGCGCTCTACCAACTGAGCTAAATCCCAGAGGAGTTTTACTCTAGTACATAGTCTTTTTCCCAGTTCCTGATGAACAGCTCCTAAGCCCTTTGCAATTCCCTCAGTGCTAGGAGCACGTGGCACAGAATTCCCAGGCCTGTTGGGGTCTCCTAGTCAGTGGGAGTGTCTTTTGTTCAAAGGGGGAAGACCATGGTGGGCTCCCAGAAAGCCTCTGGGTGATGTCTGGGTCCCAGGGGAGCTAACCCTGTGACCAGAAGGTTGGAGGTCCCCCCCACCCCTCAACCTCTAGAGATGGAAGAAGGGCAAAGCATCTAGTTGACCACGAATTGTCACTCATACCATTAATCAGGCTATGTAAGGAAGCTTCCACGAAACCCAGAGGACAGAGATGGGGGAACTTCCAGGAGGCTGAACGCGTGGAGGGGCCCAGGGGGCGCATGGAGGCTCCCCCAACCCCAGCCTTGCCCCAGGCATCTCTTTGCCCTGACTGTTCACCTCTGTCCTTCATTGATTTCATAAAGCAGGGACTTCATTGAGTATTCCCTGGAGTTCTACAGGCCCTCCCGCTAAATTACCAACCTGGAGGTGAGGCCGTGGCAATCCCAGGTTAGAGCCAGCTGGCCGGAAGTTGAGGTGCCACCCTGTTCCTTGTGATTGGCTTCTGAAGCGGGCAGCCCTGTGGGACTTAGCCGTCCACCTGTGGGATCTGACTCTGACTGCAGACAGGGTGCGGCAGGATTGCGCTGAGCTGGGTTTTGTGATCCCCATCGGAGTCTGTGGCACCACTGGCTGTCAGCGGGCAGAGCCTGCTACCATTTTGCTGGCCCGAGTCTTGCATTGAGGAGAAGTCATTTGTTTTCCCATCTCAAGCATGGATGGCCCCCACTTTGTGACTCCTTGCTGAATGAGGGAGCAAATCACTGAATGAAGCCCCCCGAATGTCTCCACACACCCTCCACTAGACTCACAGTCACCTCCACTGCGATCGAGGGTCTCGTGGCACCAGACAATGTCACCACGGCTCGTGTCACTCCACCTGCCCTCTGCCTGCGAAGTGCAGACGTCTCTGCTGCTCACTCTGGGTGAAGACCAGAGGACTCAAGTAGGCCTGGGTCCTCTACGTCCTGACCTTGGACTTGGAGTCTGCCTCCCTAGTGCAGAATGTTGTTGTTGTTGTTGTTGTTGTTGTTAGGTGCCATGGAGTCAGGTCCAACTCATAGTGACCCTGTGCACAACAGAACAAAATGCTCGCTGACACTGCGCCATACCCGGCACTATGTCAGTGCCTCTCTGCTATTCATAGGGTTTTCAATGGCGGATTGTTTTGAGAGTGGTTTGCCCCATCTTTCACCCACTTTTTTGTGGTGCTGGGGATGGAACCCAGGGCCTCTGAGAGCACAGAGCAGCGCTCTACCAACTGAGCTAATCCCTAGCCCCAGTGCAGAAGGAGGGCCTCGCAATTCGGAGGCCCACAGGCACGGCCCACACACTGCTCTCCTGCACACAGTCTGTATTTTACTTTATTTTTCCAATGTTTCAAAAGGGCATTTTGAAACCCACGATGCTGGACAAAATATTTGCCCAATCAATTCCAGGCCAAAGGCGGCCCAGGGCCGGTGACCTGCAGGCAATGAAGATGGCTTCCTTTTCCTGAATTTTTACTTCTGTGCATTCTGGGCACATGGTGATTGCTGGTTCAGTACAGGCAACTAACATGCTTTTATTGGTCATATAGTATTGATGCAGGTAGCCTGCAGCCATAGCCCTGTGGCATCCAATCCTGTCAGATCTCAGAAGCTAAGCAGGGACAGACCTGGTTAGTTCTTGGATGGGAGACCGCATGGGAACACCAGGTGCTGTAGGCTTGGGAGAAGGACCCGGGCAACCCACTTCCAAAAATCAATCCACCACTGAAAACCCTATGAACAGCAGAGAAGCACTGACAATAGTATTTCACCTATTGTACACAGGGCCACTATGAGTCAGATACCGACTTGACGGCACCTAACAACAACAACAATTAATGCAGGTGTCAGGAAATGTCAAATATAATCACATTTTTTTAAGCTTTTGGAAAAGTTCCAAGTCCTCGTGTCCTGCGCAATAACAATGACTTCCTTGGTGGATTTGGGTAAGAAATCGGCTTGGGGCCCATGGGCTCTGGGTCAGGGCCAGGGTCCTCTCCTCATGGCTTCTCCTTTCCAGCAGTGAAACGGTGGGCACAGCACTCACTTGGCTCCACATCCACCCCCTGGTGGCACAGAACAGTGCAGCCTCTTTCATGGGATCTGTGAAAGGGTGAAATGCAGGGTCACCCTAAAGCCTTGGGGAGTCCTGGGCACAGGCAGCCTCAGGAGGCCGTGGGTGCTGCTCCCAGGCTGAGACCCTGGAGTCCTCATTCTGGTCTCAGTGTGGCCACAGGCAGCTTAGTTACCACCGTCTGCTGGGTGAAGGTCCTGCTCGCCACCTTGGCTGCACAATGACACCATGCGGGAGGCTTTTAAAGGGCCCAGATCCCTAGGCTTCATTCTCTCAATTGCTGACCTCCTTAGTCTGGAGTGGGCCTGGGACTCAGTGCTATTTATAAACTCCTTGGTGATTCGCTTGTGTAACCAAAGCTGAGAAGCACTGCTCTGGCTAACTCAACCCCCCTCCCCCAGCTCTAAACCCTGTGGCTCAGCTCAGCCGAGCCAAAACCCTCTGAATAAAGCTCTGGGTATGTTTGGAGTGCTGTGCTAGGTCCCTAGCCCAAGGGATCCTTTTGTTCATTTCACTGCCTGGAAAATACCTGGCAGTTTTCACATAAGAAGCTTTTCTTTCCTCAATATTAAGCTGCCTCCATCAGGCCAATGGCCCAAGCAAATTAACCTTTGTAAACAGTAACCAGACAGATCCAATTCATTGTCTTCTGGTCTGTTGGGGTTAAATACAGAAGAGAAACTGTCTTTGAGCAACTCCGACTTACCCTTAAGTTAACATTGGGTCATGACTATTTCACTCAGTCTTTGCTTCCAGTTTAATAATTTACAAAGAGGTCAGAGAAATCAATAATTTCCACATATACAGAAAAGGAATGAGCCGGGCGCGGTGGTGCACGCCTTTAATCCCAGTGGCTCGGGAGGCAGAGGCAGGAGGATCGCAAGTTGGAGACTAGAGGCAGTCTGCGTAACTTAGCAAGACCCTGTCTCAAAAAGTAAAAAAAAAAAAAAAAAAAAAAAAAAAAAAAAAAAAAAAAAAAAAAAAAAAAAAAAAAAAAAAAAGGGCTGGGGGTACAGCTCAGTGGTCCAGCACTTGCAAAGCATCCAGGTGCAAGGCCCTGGGTTCAACCCCCAGTACAACAAGAACAACAAGAGGAATGAGAGAAGGAGAAAAAAGGAAAGGAGAGGAGGGAGGGGTGGAGGAGGAAGAAGAAAAGAAAGAAGAAAGAATGGCCCTTTTCTTATAATAACAGTGATGATGACAAATAAAATGCTCACAGACTTGAGAGGTGGGCAGGCCCTAGGTGGAGGAACATGCTTAAAGCTGCGGAAGCACAGAAACAAAACTATGAAAAATTAAAAGGTCCATCATGGCTTCAGATAGAAACACTGAATGTCATAAAGATGGCAGCTCTTCCTAAGTTAAGATATGTACTTAACAGGGACTCAATAAAAACACCCAGTGGGGGAGGTAGCTCAGTGGTGGGGTCCTTAGCTACCAAGGGAAAGGGCTTCGGTTTGATCCTCAGACCCAAAAGATGTGAAAAATAAACACCAATAGGTATCATCTATCTTCACACACACACATACCAGGGGCAGGGATAGACTGGGGCCAGAAAGAAACAAGATGATACGTAAGATTCCTCTGAAAAACAAACAAGAAAACTCAATAAATTTTCTTTCTTTATTTATTTCTTTCTTCCTTCCTTCCTTCCTTCCTTCCTTCCTTTCTTTTTTTTTTTAAACTCTTTAGTTTATTTGGCTAAGTGTCACTGGAGAGAAGAGAAATTCCATGAGGGAAGTTGGTCCCCTTTTTTTTTTTATTGGAAATTTTTAGTGTACACCTTAATGTGATTCATTCTGACATGCTTTTCACTGTGGCATTTCCATATATGCATTTTGATGTACATTATTCATATAGGTGCCCCTTACCCTCTTGTATGCCTCCCCCCACCCTCCCTGAAAAGTCAATAAATTTCTGAAAAAAATTAAAAACATTTTGGGGAGGACTAGCCTTGCAAGATACTAAAACATATTCTAAAACTTTGTGTGTGTGTGTGTGTGTGTGTGTTACTGGGGGTTGAATCCAGGGCCTTGCACTTGCATGCTTTGCAAGTGCCCTACCACTGAGCTGCACCCCCAGCCCTTTTTTGTACTTTTTTCAGACAGGGTCTCACTAAATTATGCAGACTGCCTCTGGTCTAGAACTTGCGATCCTCCTGCCTCCCCCTCCAGAGTTGCTGCGAGTACAGGCCTGTACCACCATGCCTGGCATTATTCGAAAACTCTTAATAGTAAACCATAAGTTGTTGTTAGGTGTCATTGAGTTGAGCCCAACTCATAGCAACCCCAGGTACAGCAGAAGGAAACACTCCCCAGTTCGGTGCCAGGCACACATTTAAACACGTTATTGCAGCCACTGTGTCATCTAGTGGAGGGTCACCCTTTCTTCGTTGACCTGCCACTCTCCCAAACATGATGTCCTTCTCCAGGATTGATCCCTCCTGACTACATGTCCAAAATGCACAAGATACAGTCTACCTATCCTGGCTTCCAAGGAGCACTCTGGTTGGACTTCTTCTAGGACGGAACAGTTGGTTCTTTTGGTAGTCCCTTTTATATTCAATATTCGTCCCCAGCACCATAATTCAAAATCATCAGTTCTTCTCCTGTCTCCCTTACTCAATGTCCAGCTTTCACAACCATATGATGCGACTGAAAATGCCATGGCATGAGTCAGGCACACCTTCATCTTCAAAGTGACATCTTTATTTTTCACCACTTTAAAAAGGTCTTTTGCAACAGTTTTTCCCAGTGCAATGTGTCTTTTGATTACTTGACTGCTCCTTCTGTGAGTGTTGATTGTAGAACCCAGTAAAGCAAAATCTTGGACAACCTCAATCATTTCTCCATTTATCATGAAGTTATACACTGACCCAGTTGTAAGTACTGCACCTATTCTCACGCCCACCTGGCAGGGAAATGCACTCACCGAATCTTAGACATGGAGAGATGAACCCGTCCCGGGGTGTCCAAAGTTTTGCTGGACGTGACACAGGCGGTGAGCAACACTCCCAGGATGCAAGCGAGGCCCAGGACCTGCCAAAGCTATTATCTCCATATCAGGCCAACGGTTTCCAAATCCTGTTCCGTGGAACCCTTGGAGATCCACCCAGGTTTCCAGGGCGCAGGGGGGGGGGGGGCACTGTATGGATGGGGGCAGAGGACTCTGAGGAATCCCGGGCAAGATTTTCTCTAGGATCCCTAGATAGACCTTACATTAGGTGAAAAAGACACCTGAGGGGACAGACGGCCAGGGATGAGGGCCAGGAGCTGTGGGGGTGACCCAGTGACTGATGTGCAAGAGGACTAAAGTCCAGCCAGAGGCGCCTCAAAGACAAACGGTGCCTGGAAACTGGGCATATCCAGCAAGGGTGCTCCAGACAAGCTGCCCTCGTCCTTCTGCAGACACTGGGGATCAGAGGGGAGCAGGACCTGACGCTGACCCTCAGGGGTGATCAAAATGCAAATTGAGCTCTGGAAAAATACCATTCTGTGTTTTCCCACATACAAGACTGGCTAGGTAGACGCCCGCCCACGCGCGTCCGGAAAGACACACGAAGACACGAACATGGATGCATTGAAATGACTTAGTGACATCCCGAAAGGCCAGCCGGGCCATCTGAGTCACACACTGGGGGTGGGTGGGGCAATCTTTTCAAAGTCTTTCTCCCTGGGTCCTGTGTCTTCCCAATCCTGGACTGCTGTGTCACAAACAGAAACCACATGCGCAGGACAAAGGGCTGCGGTTGTTGCTGTTGTTTCTTTTCTTTTCTTTTCTTTTTTTTTATTAGAAATTTTTAATGTACATCATAATGTGATTCATTTTGACATGCTTTTCATTGTGACAATTTTCATATATGCAATTTGATAAACATTATTCACATAGGGTACCCCTTACCCTCCCAATGCTTCCTCCCTTCCCCCCCTTCCCATCTAGGTTCCCCATCCAAGTCTTCTCTATCTTTTCCTTAGTAGTATTTTTCTATATGTCCTTGGGTTCCAGTTCTGTTTAAGATAGGATCTTTTCCTGCAGTGGTCTTTGTTTGTATCTTGTTAGAACAATTACATGCGATTTCTACTCCATTGATGTTGTTTTCAAGGAACAGAAAGTGAGGGGCTTTCCTGAAACTACGCTGTGAGGGATTGCGTTATTGGAGACTGTCGCCTGGCCACTTCCAGTCTGAGGACACTGTGGGATTTGTCCCTCTGGAGTTGCCTAAGCAGGGGGAGGTATCTTTCCCGGTATAAATAGGCCTTAGCGTTCATTCCAGGCCAGCTTGCTGGGATCCTCCGGACACCCAGCTGGGCAGCCAGGTAACCCCCAAGGGCCCCGAGGGAGCACCAGAACCCCTTCAACCTGGAGCCCTCGAGATTCTGTGGGACAAGAGTGGCCTGGTGCTGTGCCGGGAGCTGGGTTGGGAGTCGGGATAGAGTTTGGGGGCGCCGCTAATTTGCATGTCTCTAGGGGAAGGCCTCTCGGGGGTCTGTCTTCGCTCCTACAGGGGAGCAGCGCCAGGGGGCTGTGCTCACAGATTGTGCCGGAGCCCTGTGTACCACCCACCTCTGGGCAGGGGTGCCACCCGGCACAGGGTGCTGCTGTCAGAAGGAGGAGGAGGTGGAATTGCAATGGTGGGTGCCTGGGGCAGTGATCTTAGACTCCACACAAGCTGCCTCGGAAGGGAGGACTCCACCCCATCCCACTAGGGACCCCGACACTGACACCGTCAGGCAGAACTCTGTCCAACGCTGGGCCTCCAGCATGCCCCAGCAGAGCAGCCTTTTGGATCTGGAAGTAATTGGAGGGAGAGAGGGAGGACTATTGTGTAACACTTTCCCATAGAAAAGCTTTCATCACCCTGGGAGTAAACAAACAGTGTGGGCAATGTCCCCTGGGGTTTTGGAGGTTTTCCATTGCTCTGGTGACAAGCTGCTAAACTCCACGGTTCTCTGCTTCCTCCCGTCCCTGCTCCCTCTCCTCTCTGCTTCCTCCATCCCTCCCTCGCTCCTCCTCCCCTCTTCCTTGCCCCCTCTCTTCTCTTCTCTCTTCCCCTCCCACGCACCAGCCACCATGCATTCTCTGAACGCCAGGACAGAGAGGGCAGAGGCTGAAGGTGAACAGCCCTGTTTGCTACAGTGACAGGGCTTTGAACTCAGCCCCTCAGGTCCTTTGTGCAATAGCTGCATGGGAGGGTGGGCGGAGAGGGCCTCTGGATACCTGGGATGAGCCTGGCACTTTCATCACTATCTCTCCTAAGCTATGCTGCACAGAGATGGGCACTAAGCCCAGAGAGTTTCGGACATTTGCCTTCTGCCACACAGCAATGACAACGGCCAATATGAAATCCCAGTCTGGGTCTCAGAGAGTCTGACACCAGGTCTTTTCAGGCTAGGTGGATGAGGTGGTAACCTAGCAGGGGCTGAAAAGAACATTCCAGCTGCCACGGGTTGTTATACCAACCACTTCCAGGGCAGTCAGGGCTCCAGGCATTGTTCCAACTGTTTTCTATGCCACTCTCAACAGACCCTCACTATACCGAGGCATTGCACAGTACAGGGGCAACCCAAGGTCAAGTGGTTGCTCATCAAGGGGCAGAGCGAGGGACTGTGCTCTCTGACTGGTCCAAGACTCCTTCCCTGGGTTCTCCCTGGAGGGCAGAGAGGGATAGTAATACCTCTGCTTGGTAGAAAGGATGTGGAGAAGGTGGACATTCTCATTGGATGGGGCTTACACCCATTCCCAACCCCACTACTTTCTTGCTGTGTGACCTTGGGCAAGTCCCTTCACCTCTCTGTGCCCAATTTCTCCATTGGAAAAAAAAAATGGTAACAGTTACAGCCCTTTCCTCCAAGACTGAATGGAAATACGCAGTGTGATAACGTATGTCGCATGCCCACCAAGGCACCTCCCATGGGAGGCCACAAAACCAGCAAGCGGCAACGAGGCAGGGACAGAAGGCAGGGTGGGTGGAGGCAGAGGAGGCAGTCAAGGCACCATCTGACCCATTCGGACTTAAAGAATTGTTGCTTTTCAGAGCAGAGAATGGAGACCATGTCACTCCTCTTGGCTCTGGGGCTCTTGATGGTCGGTTTCTGCCCTGCTGACCTCTGCTACCTAGGTGGGACACTGGACATCAGGACTCCACCCCCAGATGACCAAGACAGAGGAGGACAGATGGACACCCTCGGCATAGCCTCCAGCAATGCTGACTTCGCCTTCAGCCTCTACAGGCTGTTGGCCTCGGCCAACCCGGGGAAAAACGTCGTCTTCTCCCCAGCGAGCATCTCCGTGGCCCTGGCCTTTCTGGCCGTAGGGGCCCGCAACACCAGCCTGAAGGAGATCCTCGAAGGCCTCAGCTTCAACCTCACAGAGACCCCTGAGGCAGACATCCACCGGGGCTTCCAGCACCTCCTGCACGTCCTCAGCCGGCCTGGGGACCAGCTGCAGCTCAGCACGGGCAGCGCCATGTTCGTCCAAGAGCAGATGGCGCTGCTGGCCAAGTTCACGGAGGACGCCCGGGCGCTGTACGCCGCCCAGGCCTTCACCACCAACTTCCGGGATCCCGCCGCCGCCAAGAAGCTCATCAATGACTACGTGAAGGAGCAGACCCAGGGGAAAATCTCGCATCTGATCAATGACCTGAGCCCAGACACCAGCATGGTCCTGGTGAATTACATCTTCTTCAAAGGTGAGTGCGGCTTGGGGCTCAGGAAGAAACCAGAGTTTGGAGCCTTCAGGTGCCGGCTCCAAGAGCCGTGTTAGTCAGCAAATCCCCAGAAAGGAGGGGCTCGAGGCTTGGGGGACATGGGTACTAGACCCTGCCCTGGCCATCGGCCTCATCTTCTCCTCTGGACTTTTCCTAATGACAGTTTGTGGTTCCCTAAACACAGCTCCAGGGCACCCCTCAGAGGGACTCGTGGTGGCTGTAGGTAGACTGAGCACTGGCCCTGTTCAGAAGCTGCCAGAGGTTGAGCCGGGCTCGGTGGCGCATGCCTGTTATCCCAGCGGCTCGGGAGCCAGAGGCAGGAGGATCGAAAGTTCGAGACCAGAGGCAGTCTGCATAACTTAGCAAGACCCTGTCTCAAAAAGTAAAATAATGGGCTGAGGGTGCATCTCAGTGGTCCAGAACTTGCAGAGCATGTAAGCGGGAGGCCCTGGGTTCAACCCCCAATATGTTGTTGTTGTTGTTAGGTGCCATCGAGTCGGTATCCGACTCATAGCGACCCTCATAGGGTTTTCAATGGCTGACTATTTCGGGATTGCCTTGGGAGTGGATTGCCAGGTCCTTCTCCCATTTTTGCTGGGACTTGAACTTGGGACCTCAGAGACTGCAGTGCAGGGCTCTACCCACTGAGCTAAATCCCAGCCCAACCCCAAGTATAGCAAAAAAATAAAAATAAAAAAAATAAAAAGGAAGAGATGGCAGAGGTGGGGTGGAGGCAGGGTCCCCCCATATTCCAATGGTCTCTGACTGCATGATCCGCCTTTAGCCAAGTGGAAGACGCCCTTTGACCCTCGAGACACCTTCAAGTCTGTTTTCTACGTGAGCATGACCAAGTTGGTGCAGGTGGCCATGATGAGCATCGAGAACCTGGCCATACCCTACTTCCGGGACGAGGAGCTGGCATGCACCCTGGTGGAGCTGCCCTACCTGGGCAACGCCAGTGCGCTCTTCATCCGCCCTGACCTGGGCAAAATGCAGGATGTGGAGGCCAAGCTGTTGCCAGAGACCCTGAACAGGTGGAGGCGCTCACTGCAGAAGAGGTGCGCGTCCCCAGGCCTGGAGCAGCCCGCCAGCTCCCGTTCCATCAGGCCTCCTGAGTCCCTCTCTTCCTCCACCTCAGGGCTTGCACTCACTCTCACACCAGTCCTGAGGGATTGTCAATGCAATCCCAACACTTCCCGTGGGATTTCTCCAGGTCTCAGACTCCTGAAGGGAGAGAGAGACAAAGAATTGGGGTTAGTTGAGAGAGAGACGCGATGGGCTCGGACACCCAGCTCCCCACCGGCCAGCCATCACATGAACTCACGATGCCTTTGTCCAGCATTTGTTGGACGGTTGATTGAGCAACTATTACGTACCAGGCACTGATTTAGACCCCAAGTGATATCAGAAACTAAAACATAGAATTTCCTGCCCTCATGATGCTTTCCTTATAGCTGGGGGGAGATCAGAATAAATATAATAAATCAGTAAAGTATTGGATAAATTAGAATGTGAGCATGGGGGAGGTAGTAGAGGAATAGGCCAGGATCAGGAGAGCTGGAGCTGGAGGAAGTTGGGGATTGTAAATAGAATGGCCCTTTGGTGCTGTTTCACGGGATCTTTCTTTTCTCATTCCCTAGATGGATCAATAAGATTTACCTGCCCAAGTTTTCCATCTCAAGCGACTATAATCTGGGGCACATGCTTACCCAGCTGGGCATCAAGGAAGTCTTCTCAGAGAAAGCTGACCTGTCGGGGATCACAGGGATCAAGAACCTGAAGGTCTCTGAGGTGAGTCTGTAACCTTTGAACTATTCATCTTCTGGGCCTGAACTTGAGTGGTGAAGGCCAGGTGGACGTTTGGGGGATAGTGAATTTGTGCAAATACCTGCATTTCGGGGCATCCAGTCTCCCTCTTTGGACTGCCCCAAGCTCTTCCTACCATGACGTGATGCGGCTGGTCCCCACCTCATCCTTCTGCAACATGGCACCCGGAGCCATGGTGGGGAAGAGCCTGGGCTTGGGAGCAGACAGCAGCAGGAGCGCTCACGGTGCCAAGATTTGCCATGGGCCCCAAAGCCTTCCCCACTCAGGTTTTCATCCATAAAGGAGGGCCACTAGTTCTTGGCTCCTAGGCAGTGCCTGGCAGGTAGAAGGTAATAGCAACCGCTGCAGAGCAATTGGGATGAAAGGTGCTAAGAGTATGAGAGAAGACGGCTTGGGCCCCCCAGACCGTGTTCCTAGAAGCACAATAGTTAGAGCAAAGGGGCAGCGCACAGCCCCACAGTCCTCCCTGCTGTGCTCCCACAGAGCTCTGGGCTGGGCTCCGCACCTGCCTTCCAAAGAGCACAGGGATGGATGGATTTGCTCAGGAGGAGCCTGGCGGGGTCCAGGGATGCAAAGCCATGTCCAGTGCAGAGTAGCCGAGCACCACAGGGAGGGTGGAGGAGGAGGCCTGTGGAATCCCGTAGTGGCCTGCAGAACGCGGCCAGGAAGCTGCGGCCAGAGAGCTGCCTGGTGCTGCCCTGTCCCCTCCTCCCTGCGGTAGTGGGTTGGGGATGATGCAGAGTCCAGTCCAGACTCAGACAGAGAGGACCTAGATCCCAGTGCCCATCTTTATCTCTGGGATGCCAGACAAGTCACTCGTGCCTCTGAGTCTCAGTTTGCGCATTTGTGCAAAGGGCCTGTGCAAAGCGAGCTGAGAGGCTTAATGGGAGCCACAAACAGATTAAGCAGCCAAGAGACAGGCAGGCCATCGATGCTACAGGCACTGCCCATGAGTCCCCTAGTGGCAGGCAGGCAGGCTGCTTCCCTCCGCCCACCCTCACCTCCACCTAATGCGCCCGTGTCCCCCCAGGTGGTCCACAAGGCTGTGCTTGATGTGGCTGAAAAGGGCACAGAAGCAGCTGCTGCCACGGGAATCAAAATGATCGCCGTATCTGCAATAGTGAATCCAGTGATTGTGAGCTTCAACATGCCCTTTCTGATGGCCATCACCCACACAGACACCCAGAGCCTTCTCTTTCTAGCCAAAATCGCCAACCCCCAGCAGGCCTAGAGCTGCCACTGAACGATGAGGCTTCCATCAAGGAGCCACAGATGGGATCCGGCACGTGGGACTGTGCGGCAGCCTGGCCTCTGTGCACCACATGGCTGGGGCATGGCTGGCTATCTCTCATCCTCACGAAAGCAGCAGTACCTGCCTATGTGGCCCCTACGGCACAGTGGCCTGCGAACTGCTCAGTCAGGGCTCAGATGCCTTCTGATAGCCCAAAGCCATCTTCCTGGGCCTGAATACTTCCTTTGTGCCCCTTCTTGCTGATTGCCTGACTCCCCTATATTTGCCTGTGCCCCAAATCCAAGCTTCCAATTCCAGGAAGTCTCAGTCCCACCCCAGGCCTTGGGCCTTTCTGCCAAACTCACCAGGACCTCAGGCCCAGAACCCAGAGGGGACCCTGTTGCCCTATGGCCCACTCCTGCCTCCGGGGTCACCTGGTCCCCAGTTTCTGCTTCACTATTTCCCTCCCGAAGACTCTGCCCATCCCCTCTTCCTTCTGGAGGCCTTGGCCCTCCCCACATCTAACACAGCTCTTGGACCCCTCACACTTGCCGCTGAGCAGGACCTGCTGGTCACACCTCCCTTCTGCCCCTTCAGCACACCAAAGTGGGGGAGAGTAGCTAGTTGCCTGGTTCCCAAACTAACGTCAGCTGACAGATGACTGTGGCAACACCCAGGCTGCTGGGCTGGGAGCAAATGAGCAATAAACACACACTTGCAGAGGAAGTGGTCATGCAGTGGTCCCTGAGCTGGTGGGGCGTGGCCTCTGGGAACAACAGGGGCCCTGTGGCTCATCACTCAGCCACTGAATAGCCAGGCTCTTACACCAGTCAGTCTGCAAAGCCCTCAGCCTCAGACAACCTGCTTAATCCCTGTGACACCCTCATGACCTAGATGCTGTTGTTAGCCTCATCTACAGATGAGGAGACAGAGGCACAGAGAGGCTTAGGGATTTTCCCAGGGCCACACAGATAGTTGTTATTGCTTGAAGGGTGTTACCCCAGCCTTCCCAGTGCCAAAGGAGCACTGTTAGCCACAAAGCAATTCTATTCCTAAAGACTTTCGAGATGATGGCCCTCATGGGACTTATAATCTGAAGAGCAAATGGATGACTAGAAATCCTCTGAATGCTTGAGGAGAACAGTGAACTCAGGCTAGGAGTCAGGGAAGGCTTCCTGGAAGAGGTGGCTTCCGAGCTGAGATCAGAGGAGGACTAGACAGTGGCCAGATGATCACATAGGAGAACATTTAGGCAGGAGAAAGAACAGTGAGGGTGCGTTCGAGAATCTGAAAGAACGTGGTAGCTCTGGGGTGCAGGGCATGAGGGCTGCAGAGACGAAGGGGTCCTAACAGAGCGGCCCAAAGGCATAGGGCCCAGCCCATGGTAAGGACTCTGGAACGGCCCCGGGGAGACACAGGGAGCTTGGGAGGGGGGCGTGGACTTATGTGTGTATGCACGCATGAAAGAAGGCGGGGATCTTTCTTGGCTCATAAGCATGATGATTGGGTGTTCATGCTGTTGTGTGACATGTGCCTCCCTCAAATCTTGTTATGACGCCGGCACATTACCCATCTGACGTGAGAAATAAAAAAAACAGAAGAAGAAGGGTGGTCATCACCTGGCAGCAATCCAAAAGTCCTCAGGCAGTGGTACTGGGGGTTGAATCCAGGGCCTTGCGCGTGCATGCTTTGCAAGTGCCCTACCACTGAGCTGCACCCCCAGCCCTTTTTTGTACTTTTTTCAGACAGGGTCTCACTAAATTTGCAGACTGCCTCTGGTCTTGAACTTGCGATCCTCCTGCCTCCACCTCCAGAGTTGCTGGGAGTACAGGCCTGTACCACCATGCCTGGCGTTATTCTAAAACTCTTAACAGTAACTATAAGTTGTTGTTGTTAGGTGTCATTGAGTTGAGTCCAACTCATAGCAACCCCAGGTACAGCAGAAGGAAACACTCCCCAGCTTGGTGCCAGGCACATATTTAAACACGTTATTGCAGCCACTGTGTCAATCCATCTAGGGGAGGGTCTCCCTTTCTTCGTTGACCTGCCACTCTCCCAAACATGATGTCCTTCTCCAGGATTGATCCCTCCTGACTACGTGTCCAAAATGCACAAGATACAGTCTAGCTATCCTGGCTTCCAAGGAGCACTCTGGTTGGACTTCTTCTAGGACAGAACAGTTGGTTCTTTTGGCAGTCCCTTGTATATTCAATATTCATCCCCAGCACCACAATTCAAAAGCATCAATTCTTCTCCTGTCTCCCTTACTCAATGTCCAGATCCCAGGCCTTCTTACATGCGAACATACACACATAAGTCCATGTCCCCCCATCACGTTCCCACCATGGACAGCAGACCCCTGAGAGGTAGCAATGAAAGCCAGGTTGTTAATGAAAGTCCAGGTTGTTAATGAACCTTCCTTCAATCCTGATGCCACGTTCTTCTTCATAAAGTCCAGCTTAGATTATTTGTTTACCACAGAGATTGAAGAGGTGAAGTGAAAGGATACATCCCTCATGCACACCCTTCCTGCCGTTAAACCAAGCAGTATTTCCTTATTCTGTTCAAATGACTCTTTCTTGTTCCATGGACGAATTCCTCATGAATATAATTAAATGCTTTGGTATTCCCATTCTTCACACTGTTATCCATCATTTGTTGTGATCCACACAGTCAAATGCCTTTGCATAGTCAATATAGCATAGACAGACAACTTTCTGGTATTTTCTGCCTGCAGCCAATATCCATCTGACAACAGCAATGATATGACTAGTTCCATGCTCTCTTCTGAATCGGCTTGATTTTCTGGCAGTTCCTGTCAATATACTGCTGCAGTCATTTCTGAATGATTTTAGGAAAATTGTACATGCATGAGATATTAATGATATCAACAGATTAATTCCCACATTTGGTTGAATCCCCTTTCTTGGGAAAAGACACGGATAGAGATATCTTCCAGTCAGTTGGCCAGGGAGCTGTTTCACAAATCTCTTGGCATAAACAAGAGAGTCCCTCCAGGACTGCATTTGTTTGTTGAAACATCTCAGTTGGTATTCCACCAATTCCTGGAGGCTTGTGTTATGCCAGGTCCTTCAAGGAAGCTTCCACTTTTTCCTTCAGTTCCACAATCAATACCCACGGATGCAGCAGTCAAGAAATCAAAAGATGCACCTCCCCCACTGCAAAAATGGGAGAAGGATCTGGCAGCCCAATTCCAAAACAATCCCAAAAAATCAGCTTTAAAAACCCTATGAGTAGCAAAGAAGCATTGACATAGTGTTGAGCATGGCACAGTGTTGGGGAGTATTTCACTCCCTGTATATAAGGTCACCATGAATCAGACTCAACTCAGTGGCACCTGGGTTCCATCTTCCCATTCAAATAAGTGAATAAGTAAGTAATGTTTTCAACTCTGACCATGTTTGGAGCCCGGAAGGACATAAGCCTTCCTTGAAGGAAGGATGGGGCCAAACTTGTTGGTCACATCGGCGCTTCACAGGTAACAAAGTTCATTAAGTGCTCCGTGGATGCAGCCCTGCACAACGCAATCAGAAAACCCAGTCCTCAGAGAGTTTATGCTCCCTCTTACAATCGTGCGCCACCTAAGGATGTTTCGGTCAACAATGGACCGTATATACTGCAGTAGCATTCCATCAGACTGTTAACAGAGCCAGGAAACGTCCCATTACCTAGTGATTCTGTAGCCATCCTAACAGCCTAAAACAACTCCTTACTCATGTGTAGGTGGGGATGCTGGGGTGAGCACACCGACCCCACCGGCAACTGGACGAAGTGTAGTAATGCAATTCTGCACAGCGCGTGACCCTCACTGCTAATGAAGGACTGCTAGACTGCATCTTACGTATTTCAGACATGTAGTCAGGAGGGTCTAATCCCTGGAGAAAGACATCATATTTGGGAGAGTGGCAGGTGAGCGGAAAAAAGGAAAACCCTCCGCCAGATGGATCGACACAGTGTCTGCAACAATGGGCTTCAACATAAATAAGATCATGTGCCTGGTACAGAATCAGGGAATGTTTCATTCCGCTTTGCATAGGGTCAGTAGGAGTTGGACTTGACGGCACCTAACAACAACAACAACAACAAGTGGTTTCTGTATCACTATGTTAGACTTTTCTTCTTTCGTTTAGAATTTACATCTTTTATTTATGAAAGCATACAGCTATACCACTATGGCGTCCGATCCCGTCAGATCACAGAAGCTAAGCAGGGTCGGGCCTCGTTAGTCCTTGGATGGGAGACTGCTTGGGAACACCAGGTGTTGAGGCTTGGGAGAAGGACCCGGCACCCCATCTCAAAAATCAATCCACCATTGAAAACCCTAGGAAGAGCAGACAAGCACTAAAAATACTGTTTCGCCTGTTGTACATAGGGTGGCTCTGGGTTGGATACCGACTGCTGACACCTAATAACAATTTATGAAAGAATGTTTATTGTAAAGTAGTCTGCTAGGTCTCACTGGCATGAGCCTGGTACATCTTGCATTTACTGTGTCTCTTGGCTGTGTCCCGAGACCTGCACTAGCCAGGTTTGGGACATTATACTCCATGCTGTTTGCAAAATGATGAAACCACCTAACATGTCACGCTAACTGTACTGCACCTATTCTCACGCCCACCCAGCAGGGCAATGCACTCACCGAGTCTTAGACATGGAGAGATGAACACGTCCCGGGGTGTCCAAAGATTTGCTGGAAGTGACACAGGCGGTGAGCAACACTCCCAGGATGCAAGCGAGGCCCAGGACCTGTCAAAGCTATTATCTCCCCATCAGGCCAGCGGTTTCCAAATCCTGTTCTGTGGAACCCTTGGGGATCCACCCAGGTTTCTGGGGGAGGCGGGGCGCTGTATGGATGGGGGCAGAGGACTCTGAGGAATCCTGGGGAAGATTTTCTCTAGGATCCCTAGATAGACCTTACATTAGGTGAGAAAGACACCTGAGGGGACAGACGGCCAGGGATGAGGGACCAAGTGCTGTGGGGGTGACCCAGAGACCGACGTGCGAGAGGGCAAAAGTCAAGCCACAGGTTTCTCAAAGATAAACGGTGCCTGGACACTGGGCACGTCCAGCAAGGGTGCCCCAGACAAGCTGTCCCCCCCCACTTCTGCAGACACTCTCGGGGGAGGAGCAGAGCCTGAGGCCAACCCCTGGGGGTGCTCAAAATGCAAATTGAGCTCTGGAAAAATACAGTTCTGTGTTTTCCCACATACGAGACTGGCTAGGTAAACTCCGGCCCATGCATGTCCCTCAAAGACATGCGAAGACACGAACATGGATGTTTTAAAATGACTTAGTGACATCCCGAAATGCCAGCGGGGCCGTCTGAGTCACACCCTGGGGGTGGGTGGGGCAATCTTTTCAAAGTCTGTCTCCTTGGGTCCTGTGTCTTCCGGGTCCTGTGTCTTCCTGATCCTGGACTGCTGTGTCACAAAGAGAAACCACACGCGCAGGACAAAGGGCTGCGGTGGTTGCTGTTGTTTTCAAGGAACAGAAAGAGAGGGGCTTTACCAAAAGTAAGCTGTTCGGGAGAGGGATTGCGTTACTGGAGACTGTCCCCTGGCCACTTCCAGTCTGAGAACACTGCTGGATTTGTCCTTCTGGCGTTGCCTACGCACGGGGAAGTGTCTTTCCTGGTATAAATAGGCCTTAGCGTTCATTCCAGGCCAGCTCACTGGGATCCTCCGGACACCCAGCTCTGCGACCAGGTAACCCTCAAGGGCCCCATGAAGCACAGGAACCCCTTCAGCCTGGAGCCTTAGGGATTGTGGGGGACAAGAGTGGCCAGGTGTTGTGCCGGGAGCTGGGTTGGGAGTCGGGATAGAGTTTGGGGCCACCGCTGAGTTGCGTGTCTCTCGGGGGAGGCCTCTCTGGGTCTGTCTTCGTTCCTGCAGGGGGGCGGCGCCAGGGCGCTATGCTCACAGACTGTGCCGGAGCCCTGTGTATGACCCACCTCGGGGCGGGGTGCCAGGCTGTTGCCCGGCACATGGTGCTGCTGTCAGAAGGAGGAGGACCTGGGATCGCTATGTTGGGTGCCTGGGGCAGTGATCTTAGACTCCACACAAGCTGCCTCGGAAGGGAGGACTCCACCCCATCCCACTAGGGTCCCCGACACTGACACCGTCAGGCAGAATCTGTCCAACGCTGGGCCTCCAGCATGCCCCAGCAGACCGGACTTTTGGATCTGGAAGTAATTGGAGGGAGAGAGGGTGGACTATTGTATACCACTTTCCCATACAAAAGGTTTCATCACCCTGGTAGTAAACAAACACTGCGGGCAACATCCCCTGGTGTTTTTGGAGGTTTTCCGTTGCTCTGGTGACAAGCTGCTAAACCTCAAGGTTCTCTGCTTCCTCCCGTCCCTGCTCCCTCCCCTCCCTGTTTCCTCCCTCCCTCATCCCCCCTCCCCTCTTCCTTGCCCCCTCTCTTTTCTACTCTCTTCCCCTTCCACCACCCCAGCCACCACGCTTTCTCTGAACGCCAGGACAGAGAGGGAGGAGGGTGAGGGTGAACAGCCCTGTTTGCTACGGTGACGGGGCTTTGAACTCAGGCCCTTAGGTCCTTTGTGCAATAGCTGCATGGGAGGGTGGGCGGAGATGGCCTCTGGAATACCTGTGATGAGCCTGGCACTTTCATTACTATTTCTCCTAAGCCATGCTATACGGAGATGGGTGCTAAACCCAGAGAGGTTCGGACATTTGCCTTCCGTCACACAGCAATCACAATGGCCAAGATGAAATCCCAGTCTGGGTCTCAGAGACTCTGGCACCAGATTTTATCAGGCTCAAGGTGGACCACATGGTAACCTAGCAGGGGCTGAAAAGAACATTTCAGCTGCCACGGGTTGTTTTACCAACCACTTCCAGGGCAGTCAGGGCTCCAATCATTGTTCCAACTGTTTTCTATGCCACTCTCAACAGACCCTCACTATACCAAGGCATTGCACAGTACAGGGGCAGCCCAGGGTCACGTGGCTGCTCATCTAGGGGCTGAGCGAGGGACTGTGCTCTCTAACTGGCCCAAGGCTCCTTCCCTGGGTTCTCCCTGGAGGGCAGAGAGGGTATTAATCCCTCTGCCTGGGGTTTTCCAGCAAGAAAGGGCATGGAGAAGGTAGACATTCTGATTGGATGAGGCTTACACCTATTCCCAACCCCTCTACTTTCTTGGTCTATGACCTTGGGCAAGTCCCTTCACCTCTCTGTGCCCAATTTCTACATTAGAAAAAAAATGGTAACCATTACAGCCCTTTCCTCCAAGAGTGAATGGAAGCACGCAGTGTGATAACGTATGTTGCATGCCCACCACGGCACCTCCGCAGGAGGCCCTAAAACAAGCAAGGGGCAGCGAGGCAGGGTCAGAAGGCAGGGTGGGTGGAGGCAGAGGAGGCAGTCAGGGCACCATCTGACCCGGTCGGACTTAAAGAATTGCTGCTTTTCAGAGCAGAGAATGGAGACCTTGTCACTCCTCTTGGCTCTGGGGCTATTGATGGTCGGTTTCTGCCCTGCTGTCCTCTGCCATCCAGGTGGGACACTGGACAACACGACTCCATCCCCGGAGGACCAAGACAGCGCAGCACAGATGGCCACCCTCGGCATAGCCTCCAGCAATGCTGACTTCGCCTTTAGCCTCTACAGGCTGCTGGCCTCGGCCAACCCGGGGAAAAACGTCGTCTTCTCCCCAGCGAGCATCTCCGTGGCCCTGGCCTTTCTGGCCGTAGGGGCCCGCAACACCAGCCTGAAGGAGATCCTGGAAGGCCTCAGCTTCAACCTCACAGAGACCCCCGAGGCAGACATCCACCGGGGCTTCCAGCACCTCCTGCACGCCCTCAGCCGGCCTGGGGACCAGCTGCAGCTCAGCACGGGCAGCGCCATGTTCGTCCAAGAGCAGATGGCGCTGCTGGCCAAGTTCACGGAGGACGCCCGGGCGCTGTACGCCGCGCAGGCCTTCACCACCAACTTCCGGGATCCCGCCACCGCCAAGAAGCTCATCAATGACTACGTGAAGGAGCAGACCCAGGGGAAAATCACGGATCTGATCCAATGCCTGAGGACGGACACTCGCATGGTCCTGGTGAATTACATCTTCTTCAAAGGTGAGTGCGGCTTGGGGCTCAGGAAGAAACCAGAGTTTAGGGCCTTCAGGGCTGGCTGTGTGCCGGCTCCAGGAGCCATGTTACCTAGCAAACCCCCAGAAAGGAGGGTCTCTCGGCTTGGGGGACATGGGTACTAGACCCTGCCCTGGCCATCGGCCTCATCTTCTCCTCTGGACTTTTCCCAATGACAGTTTGTGGTTCCCTAAACACAGCTCCAGGGCACCCCTCAGAGGGACTCGGGGTAGCTGTAGGTAGACTGAGCGCTGGCCCTGCTCAGAAGCTGCCAGAGGTTGAGCCGAGCACGGTGGCGCATGCCTGTTATCCCAGCGGCTTGGGAGGCAGATGCAGGAGGATCGAAAGTTCGAGACCAGAGACAATCTGCATAACATATCAAGACCCTGTCTCAAAAAGTAAAAAAAAGGGCTGAGGGTGCATCTCAGTGGTGTAGCACTTGCAGAGCATGCAAGCGGGAGGCCCTGGGTTCAACCCCCAGTATGTTGTTGTTGTTGTTGTTGTTAGGTGCCGTCGATTCGGTATCTGATTCATAGCGACCCTGCTAGGGTTTTCAATGGCTGACTATCTCGGGATTGCCTTGGGAGTGGATTGCCAGGTCCTTCTCCCATTTTTGCAGTGTTGGGACTTGAACTCGGGACCTCAGAGACTGCAGTGCAGCACTCTACCAACTAAGCTAAATCCCAGCCTAACCCCCAATATAGCAAAAAAAAAAAAAAAAAAAAAAAAAAAAAAA
>VMDO01026451.1:0-26709 GCA_007922755.1 Pedetes capensis | reverse complement strand
ATAAAGTCCAGCTTCTCGGATTATTTGCTCAGCGTATAAATTGAAGAGATAGGGTGAAAGTATACAGCCCTGACGCACACCTTTCTCAACTTTAAACCACTCAGTGTTTCCTTGTTCTATTCGAACAACTGCCTCCTGGTTCATGTACAGATTTCTCATGAGCACAATTAGGTGTTCTGGTATTCCCATTTTCCAAAGTTGCTGCCTTGGGGGTTCATTTTTCTGGTACTATATTTGACAGTGTTTCTCTGTTATTCGTAGGGTTTTCGATGGCTAACTGTTTTGGGAGAAGGCTGCCAGGTCCTTCGCCCTACTCTGTCTTAGTCTGGAAACTCAGAGTAACCCTGCTGGTATCTAAAATACCGGTGGCATGACTTTCACTATCAGAGTAATGCACAAGCCCCTACAGCACAACACACTGATGGATACATGGGGGAAAACATTAAGAAGCTATAATAATTATAAATATATATGCACTGAACATTGATACCCTCAATTTCATAAAACAAACATTACTGGAAAGAAACATTACTGGACAGATAGGTCCTGATACATTAACAGAGGGTAATAACAGATTTCAGTACCCCATTCTCATCAGTAGATAGAACATCCAGACAACAAAATCAACAAAGAAACTTCAAAGTTAAATAGCACAGTAGATCAAAAGGACTTAACAGACATCTATAGAATATTTCATGCAAAAAATTCAGAATACACATTCTTCTCAGCAGCCCATGGAATTTTCTCTAAGACAGATCACATTTTAAGTGACAAATTAAATCTAACAAGTACAGAAAAATCTAAACAATTTTGTGTATCTTATCGGACCATAATAAAGGAGAAATCAGTAACGAGAAACTACAGAAACAACACAAATACATGGAGATTGAACAACACACTCTTAAATGATCAGTGGGTCCTAGAAATCAGGGAGGAAATTAAAACACCCCTAAAATCAAATACAAATGAAAACACAACCTACTAGAGGGATACAGAAAAGGTGGTTCCAAGAAAGAAGTTTATAGCTACAAGTGCCTATATTAAAAAAAAAAAAAAAAAAATCAGAGGACTCAAATAAATAAATGATGCACATCAAGGTCATAAAAACAAGAACAAGCAAAACTCAAAATCAGTAGACAGAAATAATGAACATCATGGAAGAAATTAATGACATGGAGACTAAAAGACTAATGCAAAAATTGATAAAACCAAGAGTTGGTTCTTTGAAAAAATAACAAGATCAACAAGTTCTCAGCCAAACTAACCAAAGAAAGAGATAAAATAAGAGATGAAAAAGGGTCATTACAACAGATAAAAACGAAATCCTGAGAATCATTAGGGAATATTTTGAAAACTTACATTCCAAAAAACTGAAAAACACAGATGAGATGAATAAGTTCCTAGACACATGTGACCTATCCAAATTAAATCTAGAGGATATAAACAACCTTAAATGGATCTATAATGAGCAGAGGGATTGAAGCAATAAGTCTTCCAACAAAGAAAAACCCAAGACCAAAGGGATTCACTGCCAAATTCTACAAGCCCTTTAAAGAAGAATTAACACCAATGCTCCTCAAACTATTCCACAAAATAGAAATGGAAAAAACACTACCAAGCTCATTTTATGGACCCAAGAAAAGCAAATCATAGACCCATTTCCCTGATGAAAATACATGCAAAAATCCTTAATAAAATACTTACAAATTGATGTCAACAACACATTAAAAAGATCATATAGTATCATCAAGTTGGTTTCATTCCAAGGATGAAATGCTGGTTTGACATATGCAAGTCAATAAATCTAACAAAGCACAGAAGTAGACTCAAAGACAAAAATCACATGCTCATCTCAACACAGAATAGACCTCTGACAAAGTTCAACATTCCTTCATGATAAAAGCCCTGAAGAAATTAGGAATCGAAGGAATATACCTCAACATAATAAAGGCAATATATGAAATACCTACAGCCAACATCGGGCTGGGATTTAGCTCAGTTGGTAGAGCGCTGCACTGCAGTCTCTGAGGTCCCGAGTTCAATTCCCAGCACTGCGAAAATGGGAGAAGGACCTGGCAATCCACTCCCAAGGCAATCCCGAAACAGCCATTGAAAACCCTATGAGGGTCGCTATGAGTCGGATACCGACTCGACGGCACCTAACAACAACAACAGCAGCAGCAGCCAACATCATACTAAATGGGGAAAAAGAGAAAGCATTTCCTCTAAAATCAGGAATGAGACAAGATTGTCCATTCTCTCCACTGTTATTCAATACAGCAAATTGAACTGTTAGCCAGAACAACAGAGCTAAAGAAAGAAAGAAAAGGGACCTCAAGAGGAAAGAAGTAAAATTATCCCTATTTGCAGATGATATGATTTTATACTTAAAATACCCCAAAGACTCTTATAGCTGACACTTTCAGCAAAGTAGCAAGATACAAAACATACAAAAATCAGTAGCTTTTCTATATACCAATAACAACCAGGCTAAGAAAGAAATCAGGAAAACAATCCCAGTCACAATAGCTTCAAAAATAATGAAATATCAGCAATAAACCTAAACAAGGAGGTGAAAGACCTCTACGATGAAGACTTTAAAATACTGAAGGAAAAAAAGAAGATGACATTAGATGTAAAGATCTTCCATGCTCCCAGGAGCAGTGGCGCATGCCTGCAATCCCAGCGGCTCGGGAGGCAGGGGCAGGAGGATCACAAGTTTGAGACCAGAGGCAGTCTGCATAACTTAGCGAGACTCTGTCTCAAAAAGTTAAAAAATGGGCTGAGGGTGCAGCTCAGTAGCCCAGCACTTGCACAGCATGCAAGCGCTAGGCCCTGGGTTCAACCCTCAGTACCAAAAAAACAAACAAACAAACAAAAAAACAAATCTTCCATGTTCATGGCCAGAAAGAATTACTATTGCAGAATTGGCTATACTACTGAAAGCAATCTACAGATTCAATGCAATCCCCATCAAAATCCTAATGATATTCCTCACAGAAATAAAGAAAACAATCCTAAAATTCATATATAAGCACAAAAGACCCTAAGAAGAACAATGCAGAGGGCATCACACTACCTGATTTCAAATTATACTGCAGAGCCACAGTACAAAAACTGTATATACTCCCACAAAAATAGACATGTAGACCAATGGAAAAGACGACCAATAAATAAAACCATGCAGCTATGGCCACTGATGTTTAACAAAGGTGCCAAAAATACAAGTTGGAGAAAAAACGGCTTCTTCAACAAATGATGCCAGGAGAACTGGATGTCCTCATATAGAAGATTGAAACTAGATCCTTCTCTCTCTCTCACGGTACAAAAATCAGTTCAAAATGAATCAAGGACCTTAAAGTAAGACAAGAAACTCTGAAATTGCTAGAGGAAAACTAGGGAAGACATAGGCATAGGCAAGGGCTTTCTGAAAAGGATCCCAACAGCACAGGAAACAACATCAAAATTTGACAGATGGGATTGCATGAGATTATAAAGCTTTTACACAGCAAAGGGCACAATTCACAAGTGAAGAGACAGCCTACAAAATGAGAGAAAATCTTTGCCAGCTATATATCAGACAGGGGATTAATATCTAGAATATATAAAGAGCTCGAAAATTTAAACACCAAAAAAAATTATCTGATCGAAAATGGCCAAATGAACTAAATGGAGAGTTCTCAAAAGAAGAAATACAAACGGCCAATAAACATATGAGAAAATGTTTAACATCCTTAGGTACCGGGGAAATGCAAATCTAAACACTGAGGTACTATCTCAGCCCAGTTAGAACGGGCAGCATCAACAAGACAAACAACAAATGCTGTCACAGATTTGGGGACAGAGGAACTTGGACACTGCTGGCAGGAATGTAGGTTGATAAAACAGGTGCGGTGGCACACACCTGTAATCCCAGAGACTTGGAAGGTAGAAGCAGGAGGATCCCAAGTTCAAGACCAGAGGCAGTCTGCATCATTTAGCGAGATTCTGTCTCAAAAACTAAAAAAAAATGGGCTGGAGGTGCAGCTCAGTGGTATAGCACTTGCAGAGCATGCAAGCATGAGGCCCTGGGTTCAACCTCCAGTACCAAAAAAAAAAGAAAAGAAAAGAAAAGAAAAGAAAAGAAATGCAGGTTGGTGTAGCCACTATGTAAATCAGTATGGAGGGTCCTCAAAAATCTAAACAGAGCTACCATGTTGTTGTTGTTGTGTACCCTCAAGTTGTGTCCAATTCATAGCAACCCTCATAGGGTTTTCAATGGCTGATTGTTTCAGGATTGCCTTGGGAGTGGATTGCCACATCCTTCTCCCATTTTTATGGTGCTGGGAATGGAACCCAGGACCTCAGAGACAGCAGAATGGCGCTCTACCAACTGAGCTGAATCCCAGCCCAGAGCTACCATATGACCCAGTGAAACCACTCCTGGGTATATATCCAAAGGACTATAAGTCAACATACCACTGAGCTACCTGCTCATCCTTATTTATTGCAGCACTATTCACAATAACCAAGATAGGGAATCAACTTAATGTCCATTAACAGATGAATGGATATGGAACACATGGTATATAGACACCACGGAGTTTTATTCAGCCATAAAGAGGGGCAAAATTATGGCATTTGCTAGAAAATGGATGGAACTAGAGATCATCATTTTAAGTGAAAAAAGCCAGCCAAAGAAAGACAAGTATTATATGTTTTCTCTCATATATATATATGCTAGATTTCAAGATATGGTAAATATTTTAACATAATAGATCATGAAAACAGAAGAGGACTATGTAGGGGTAAAAAAGCAATAAAAGAGGGGATAGAGGAGACAATAAGAAAGAATAATTGGAAAAATCAAGAGAAACATCACGTTTTGCACTCAAGGGAAAAATCTGGATTTATATCTCACACACACACACACACACACACACACACACACACACACACAAAGACATATGACCAGAAAGGAGACCATGGGTGAGAAAGGGAAAGCAGGGATAGGGTTCATGAGAGGGTAAATGGGAGAGGTGAACATGAGCAATACACAATGATATGCATATATGGAAATGTCATAATGAAACCCATTAAGTTGTACACTAAAAAATCACTAATGGAAAAAAAAGGTAGCCAGGTGCGGTGGCGCACGCCTGTAATCCCAGCAGCTCAGGAGGAAGAGGCAGGAGGATCGCAGGTTCAAGACCAGAGGCAGTCTGCATAACTTAGCAAAACCCTGTCTCATAAAGTAAACAAATGGGCTGGGGGTGCAGCTCAGTGGTCCAGCACTTGCAGAGCATGCAAGCGCAAGGCCTTGGGTTCAACTCCCAGTACCATTAAAAAAAAAAAAAAAAAAAGGTCATGTAACATCTTCCATGTTGGAACATGTCATTCAGGGTAACTTGAATCCATGTTCCCAGACCTTGATCACTCACATTTGGCTCAAAATAAACAATGTTTTAATTTCCTTTAAAAAGTTTTTTTCAAAAAACTATCCTCATAGGCTCACACCAAACCTCAATGAGAACCTATTGACTGTAATACTATAAATGCAAACTAAATAGTGCACACGCACAAATTCTTTCCTAGAAGGACAACCAGATGCCGGACTAGCAAGCCCTACCAGAAAGGGTGGTATGACAGCTCAGCTACATAATCAGCAGGACCAAAAATCAACCAATAAAACAATTTTTAAATCCGGCCAGTGTTCCAGTCACCACTTAAAAAAACAAACCATCCTCATTTCAATCAGTTTACTAACAAGAAACTATGCAGCCTGCACTGTTTAGTCACCAAGGATGCTGAGAGAGGAGGATGGGGATCGGCCCAAAGATCCTCAAAAAGGTCCTTAAAACACCTATCTATGTGAAACATGATTTCAAATGGAGTTTTTCAGTTGTAGCCTGGTCTTTGGCAGGGACATTTAAGATCATCTAAGTAGACACCCGGCTGGGATTTAGCTCAGTTGGTAGAGCACTATGCTGCAGTCTCTGAGGTCCTGAGTTCAATTCCCAGCACCACAAAAATGGGAGAAGGACCTGGCAATCCACTCCCAAGGCAATCCCGAAACAGTCAGCCATTGAAAACCCTATGAGGGTCGCTATGAGTCGGATACCAACTCAACGGCACCTAACAACAACAAGAAGTAGACACCCAGCAATAATTAGCCACATTTGAAAATATCCTACCATATAATTGCCAGGCCCAGTCCATGATTTACAAATGGGAATCTCCAGAGAAGCCAGGCACCGGTGTTTTCAACACCCCATGCCCTCCTCCAACAGTTCCAATGGTCAACCAGCTGAGAAATCACTGCGCTAAACTAAACCACAAGCAATCACTTTACATCTTGTATCCTGCAAGCTCCCCAACCTCATGTTCACATTCCAACAGTCATCGACCACTCACCACATTTACCAAAGAAAATAAACCCTGATGTTGTAGTTTAATACTGATCAGAAGTTCAGAAGAGCCAGGCACCATGGCACACACCTGTACTTCCAGCTACTCAAGGAGCTGAAGCAGGAAGATCACAAGTTTGAGGCCAGAGGCAGCCTGTGCAACTTAGCAAGACCATGTCTCAAAACAAAAAAATAATAATAATTTTTTTAAAAAAGGGAGCTAAGGAGCAGCTTAGTGGTAGAACACTTGTTTAGCATGCATAGTTCCTGGGTTCAACTCCCCAGTACTAAATAATAAACAAAATTAAAAATTCAGAAGGACTTAAGTGCACCAATTTTGTCTTATTACTTACGACACTGTGCATTTAGGTATTCTATGGGGGAAAAAAAAGCTTTTCAATACTCATATACTCATGCAATTCAGAAGTAGGAGGGGAAAAAAAAAAAAAAAAAAAAACCTAGGCCCAACTAGGAGTGAAAAGAACTTAAGGTCAAAACAGAAGCATTTAATCCTTATGATGAGATGACTGGGTGGGAGGGGCCTCTCAAACCAGATGATAATGAACCACTGGAAGCGCCCCTCACAAAGGCAGCATTATGCCACTCTCATTCCTCTCATTTAACACCGTTTCAGAAGAATGAGATACTACAATTCACATACACATATACACAAAAACTAAATAAAGGAAATAATGCCAAAGAAACAAAAATTAACTATTAACGATAATTGTATACTTAAATTATCTGAGGAAAATTAAGGGAAAACTAAACGCAACAGGGTATTCAGTAAGATGACTACTTACTAGATGAATAGAGTAGGCACCTATGCTGCCTAGGCATGGTGTCACATACCTGTAATCCCAGCAACTTGGGAGGCTGAGGCCAGAGGATGGTAAGTTCAAGGCCAGAGGCACCCTGTGTAATTTAGTAAGACCCTATCTCAAGACAAAAAATAAAAAATGAGCTGGGGGTGCAGCTCAGTGGCAGAGCACTTACAAAGTATGTGCAGGCCCCTAGGTTCAACCCTCAAGTACCAAAAAAATAAAAATTTAAAATACATCTATATCTATATCTACCTATCTATATCTATCTATCTATCTATCTATCTATCTATCTATCTATCTATATACACACACACATACACACGTACATACATACACACATACACACACACGCTCTATGAAAAGATCCTATTTGGAATGGCAACAACTATAGAAAAATATTACCCTTAAAAACAAACTGTCGAGTGTGGTCGTGCACACCTGTAATCCCAGCACTTGGGAGGCTGGCAGAAGGATTTTGAGTTCAAGGTCAGTCTGGGTTACACAGCAAGACCCGTCTCAAAAAAGTAAATAAATAAATAATAAATAAAACTATATGATGTGTATGGGAAAAAGACGTGGCAATCCACTCCTGAAACAATCCCAAAACAATCAGCAAATGAAACCCTATGGGGGCTCACTATGAGTCGGACCCAACTCAACAGCACCTAGCAAAAACAACATATGATGTGAAGAACTCTCCCATGCGGAAGTTGACAAATTGAGATATATTAATATAGGAAAATTCAGTATCTTTAAAAGAAACATCAATTATGACTAAATCCACCCTACCAATTTAGGGCAAACCATTCAGAATTGGGTCTAATACTGAGAGTGGTAGTAGGTTATCCATGTATAGTAGGTTACCACCAAAAGATTGAAGTGTCATTGTAAGGGAAAGTTTCACATTATCTGTTCAAGTTTTAAATATGTGTACACTATTATTCAAATAATACACCCTTCTAGGAATTTACTGCCATAGAAACATTCTACATGTATGCAAAGAGATACACCAAAAGTGTTCACTGAAGCAATATAACAGCAAAACCAAAAACTGAAAACATTCAAAATTGAGGATATGACAAATAAGTTATATCCATTCAATTACACATGCAGCATTCCAAAAGGACTTACAATTACTATCATAAATAGACACATACTATATACCATGTATTCCGGAATCTAATCCACACCCTTTCATCAGTTTTAGAGGGCTATAAAATCAGCTGCAGGTTAGAATCGTGTGCAAATTGGATTTCTGGTCAAGTGAGGTCTCGAGAGCCCTTGAGAAATCCAATTCATACTCCATTCTAATCCGCATCTAATTTTGCAGCCCTCTAAAACTGCTGAAAGGTTGTGGATTAGATTCGAGAGTATACGATAGTACAGTAGTTGCAAACAGTGTATATTTGTGATGCGAAACAGCTTCACGGAGCTCCAATACAGGGTTCAAATCCCAGAACGAGCCATACGATTTCAGGCAAGTAAGTTAATCCCTCTATATTTTAGTTTGTCTGTATAATGTGTGTATCAATCTCTATCGCAACGTTAACTCTTACCATTTTGAGAAAATATTCCCCAATTCAAAAAGCAAATAGAGGATCTCATGGTTCAATACTTTTATTTACTTACTTACTGCTATATATTATTTGATGTATACCAGTAATAGTGATCTCCTTTCTTCCATGAACTTTCCTTAGATAATGTCTCTACTAGAGACATTACTACTTCTTACCAGTTTGTGTGAACTCTTTAAACACTGAGGATATTAATGCTTGCTCATGTATATCATTAATTTTTCTCGGTATGTTGTCTGACTTATACAGTCATGTGTCACTTAACAACAGGAATACTTTCTTAAAAATGCATTGTTAATTGATTTCCTCATGCAAAAATCACAGAGGGTACTTACACAAACACAAACCAACAAACTAAGACAGCTATGGCCTCCCAAACTAATCTTAGAGACCCACCATCACACATGCAGTCCATTGAAATGTCAGTACACAGGGCATGATTGTACATTTTTTTAAATATAACTCTTTAAAGAGTCTAATTGATCAAATCTACCAAGTATTTTCCTGAATAATTTCCCTCATTACATTTCTACTTTGAAAATCCCTCTATATACTAAAACTTCATTTTATTTCTCCTCTGGCCTTATGTACATCTTTTATCCCAAGTGGGAAAAACTATGCTAGTCAAACTTTCCCAAACACATACACAATATAACCATTCAAGACCATTAACTTTTACATTAAAAGCCCTTGGTTCTGTGTTTTAATACTACGTTCCAGAAGACAGCCAGCATGGTGGAGGCAGGCACCATTTCCAAAATTACATGAGCCATCTCAGCCAGCCAGCCACATTCTCACACCCAGTACTCCATACTATCGTCCATGTGCCCCCCTGACCAGGACCTTCTTGTGCACAGAAATCAGAAATGACAGAAAAGTAAGCTATGGAAACAGAACCAACAGCTATATACAGCAATACCAATAGTTACACCTCTGCTTTTTAAACAAATACGTCCTCACAGCTCAAAATTCAAAGCAATATAAAAAGGTATCCATAGAAAAGTCTCACTCCCACCTCTGTGCCTATCCACCCAGTTTCTATGCTAAGGTATCTTTCCAATCTTTCTCTCTATAGATGTACTATACCCTTATGGACCCAAACATTTTTAAAAGTCCTAGTACAGACTCTCTCACCCTTCTTATGAAATGCCACTATCTTTCAACAGCAGTAACATGTAGACTTAATTCTGCACAGTCAGGAGAATTAACCTTACTGTCAACTCAATATATTTATATATCATTGAAATTCCTCCTACAACCATGTGTCTTGAGCAGAAGGTGACAATGTAGGCTCAATTAATTTATGTTTGAAAATGGAAATGTTACATCTTAAAACAGTTTTACATCTTTACATCTTTATATAGTGTCTCCAAATGTATCATGCGGAGGTTCTTTTGAGACCTTCATGAGATCCTGTTCCAAATCTTAAACTTCAACCGTAATAGGGCTCTCTCCTAAGATTTTCGCGGAAAATTGCTCCCAGATCTTAATGACATAATTTTTAAATAATACACAATCTCCACTCTGTGCACAGTAAATATATAATTTTCTAAATATTCCATGACTTGGTATAATAAATTGTAGCCTGTTTATAGAACAAAGTGTTGGATATGTACATTCAAATTTATTTTATCTGGGTTTAATATTTTTATCTATTTGAGCTGCCCTTAACTTTTATATTACCTAATATAACACCTGGGCTGGGATTTGGCTCAGTTGGTAGAGCGCTGCGCTGCAGTCTCTGAGGTCCTGAGTTCAATTCCCAGCACCGCACAAATGGGAGAAGGACCTGGCAATCCACTCCCAAGGCAATCCTGAAACAGTCAGCCATTGAAAACCCTATGAAGGTCGCTATGAGTCAGATACCAACTCGATGGCACCTAACAACAACAACAATATAACACCTATTTCTCCAAGTGGTAAATGTAAGATCATGAAGTATTGCCCCTTTGTGGATTCTGAATATTACAAAATGAACTCCCATGTTAAAACGCTGTTTAAAGACAGCATTTTAACCGTCTAAATAGCACAGTAAACATGATGTAACATTCACTCTTTCCCAGAGCCCACTAGAACCAAAGAAAAATGGTTTTTCAAAAGCTGTATTAAGCCACGAAGACAGAAAAGAGATATTTACAAGATTTGGCCTTGGCAAGCTGATAACTGACATTAAGACGAAAAAACCAACAGCAGGAAAAGCTGAGAACCAGCCCAAAGGTCGAATCTAACTCCTCAAGACCCTTTCAGGAGTTTGTGCTTTGGTATGTCATCTTCGTGTAGGTATTCTTAAGGCTAAGTCAGTACCTATTTGATTTTTAAAGGCGGTATTCTTATACTTCAACCTCCCTATTTGTGGAATCCTCACTGACTCATCTTTCAACTGGCTGGGTTATATCTGTAAGTAGATTTTTCAGCGGGGTGTATGACTGCTGTAATCCCTGAGCTTCTGCATAGTTGAAAATGCCATTATGTGGCACTTTAATGACACTTCAATCTAACCACATTTTCTCTCCCTCACCCCAACTCCCGTACATGCTTAGACACTGCTAAGTTACACTGCTAAAAAGCTCAAGACTGGACTGTTTGAACTTTTTTCCATTATGGGTGCCCCTATACATGGCGGGCTGGGATTTAGCTCAGTTGGTAGAGCGCTGCTCTGCAGTCTCTGAAGTCCCGAGTTCAATTCCCAGCACCACAAAAATGGGAGAAGGATGTGGCAACCCACTCCCAAGGCAATCCCGAAACAATTTGCCACAGAAAACCCCGTGAGGGGCACCATGAGTCGGACACAACTCAAAGGCACCTAACAACAACATTTGTTTGGGAAGGTTCTTGTCTGTCTGGTTTTCCTCAGTAATTGTTTGTGTAGGATTCCTTCTTTATACTTCAGGTTTGGTATACTGACCAGGATTTGTGCACATTTTACTTACTGTTTACTGACTGTGCTCTAGTTCATAGTGAGCCCTTGTATCTACATAATTATATGACCCTTTATTCTAGGAAAACTTTTGTTTGTGACTGTTTCATCTTTTCTACCTGCTCTATTCTCTTCCTCAGAAGCCCAACTCTGACTACACAGTATCTCTGTGGCTCTCATTCCTTCCAGATCCTCGCTAGTCACTGTTCTCTCTGTTCTTCCCCACCATGGTCTCTATAATTTCCCAAAGCTTGTCTTCATGGAAGTGAGATTTCAGGAGCACCAGTACTACTTACAGTTCCCAACGTGGTTTTGACTTCCAAAATGATTTCTATTTCCTTCCTTAGGATGTCAGCTGACTTTCACATCTTCCTTTCGTCTTCCTTATAACCTTTTCTAATCATTTCTTTAATTTTTCATTCTATTGAGCCCACGTTGTCTGAATTTTTTAAGAGTAAGATGGTTTCATATGAAGTTCTACTCTGATTCTTAAAGTGCTCCTTCTTCCAAAGTATGGTTTTCATCTGCATTTGTTTGTTCGTCCCTTATTTTCTATGGGCATAGGCCCATGTTGGGTACTTTCTTCTTAATAATGAGCTGGAAATGGCACGGTTGTCCCTGGACCTGTGACTTGCTCAACAACAAAATAACTCTCTTCCCACTTACAGAGATCCTGAGCACCATGCCTAGAACCTCCGTGCAGTCCTGCAAGTGCTCAGAGGAAGAAAGAACTTCCTGGCACAGCAGGTACCCAGAGCCTAAATTTGGGTATATTGCAGTATACTCTCCAACCCGACCCACTCTCTTTCAATAGTTTTGTTGTTATCGTTGTTAGGTGCTGTCGAGTCGTGTCCGACTCATAGGGACCCTCATAGGGTTTTCAATGGCTGACTGTTTCGGGATTGCCTTGGGAGTGGGTTGCCACGTCCTTCTCCCATTTTTGCGGTGCTGGGAATCGATCTCAGGACCTCAGAGACTACAGAGCAGCGCTCTACCAACTGAGCTAAATCCCAGCCCTTCAATAGTTTTAGATGGCTACAAAATCAGATGAGGATCAATCTAATCCGACCGCAATTCTGAACCGGATCTGATTTCACAACCCTGAAAACTGCTAAAAGGGTGAGGATTGGATTCAAGAATACGTGGGACTCTTTCCTAGTAATTCTGTTACATCCTTTGTCCTGGGGACACGTCCAATCCCAAAACTCACTGCAGGGAATAAAAGGTCTAAGGGAAAGTGGATGGTCTTAGATGTCAGCAATTCCTTCTCAGATCCACACCAAATGGGGGAACACAAGGCAGCCTCAGGGCCCGATCCCCACTTCGCCCGGCAGGCTCTGCTCCTCGGTAGCATGGGAACAAATGGCTTTCTCTGGCAGTGGTCTCTTCATCCCTCACTTCCCGGCTCTCCAGCATGGACTCAGAATGGTGGCTTCAGAGACTTGTCACTATCTAAGACACCTGCAACCAGCCGGAGAGGTACAGAAATGTCACATCCTAGCCTCCTCCTGCAAGTGGGCCCACATTTTACTGTAAACTTCATAAAACATATATGGGTTTCAGCTGCTTTCTTCTCTATTTCTGACTTGATTTGTTCACTTTGGGAAGTTCCAGGAAGGAATGTTGTGTGAATGTATATTTACACCACCATCTGCCCGACCAAGTATTTAAAGACCTTTTTAGAATGAAAAGGATATGTGATAAATGCGAAGAAATCAGTGCTACTAATGACTTAGAGAACTTTTCATAAAGGAAGCTTTTAAGGTGGTTATGTGGGGGAAAAAAAAGAGTAATGAATGTCTCCATCTGCTAACAAAATAGGTTCAATACATGTCAAAAAGATCACACATAAAAAAATAAAATAAGCTAAGCCAGGCGCGGAGGCGCACGTCTGTAATCCCAGCAGTTTGGGAGGCAGAGGCAGGAGGATCGCAAGTTTGAGACCAGAGGCAGCCTGTGTAACTTAGCGAGACCCTGTCTCAAAAAGTAAAAAAAAATGGGATGAGGGTGCACCTCAGTGGTCCAGCACTTGCAGAGCATGCAGGCGCAAGGCCCTGGGTTCAACCCCCAATACCACAAATAAATAAATAAATAAATAAATAAATAAATAAAATTATTTTAAGCTTGTTGGCTGCCTTATATCTACCGATTAGAAGTAAATTTACCAATTAGAAGTAAAATGATCTTTTTTCTTCCAAATCAGATGCCAGAGCAGAGAGAGAGGAAGGGGAAAAAGAACTGAAAGCCAATTTCATCAATGTTTAGTTGACAACCAGCAGGAAACACACACACACACACACACACACACACACACACACACACACAAAAACGTGCGCGCACACACACTCACAAGAACATATGTAATGGTTACCATTAGATAAGAGCACAACGTGAGCCATACATCTGGAGGCTAAGCCAGGAGGATCTCAAGTTGAGGCCAGCCTGAGTAACACAGTGACACCATATCACAGGAAAATCTCTCTGGAAGTCCTTCTAAAAACATATAAATCAAATACATTGACTATATCGCAAAAGATCATACTTAAATATACATATATAATTGTAAATCAATAAGATAAAAATGAGGCCAAATAAATTGATCATATCAATAAAAGCGAGTGTGTGTATTAACTCATTTGTCAATGAGGGTAAATGATCTTCAGCCACCCATTTCAAGGCAACCTTTTCACACTGGCTAATGCAAAAATCCAACAATCCTGCTGGGTATAAATGACAGAGCTACAATAATTCAGAAAAGGTAAAAACAAAGCAATGGATAAAGATATATACTAGACAAACATAATGAGAGGGAAGCAGAAATCACAAATCTTGGTATCTTACAGGTAGAAGTCAGGCTGGAAAACGGTAAGAGAAGGCTACTATATAATAACAACGCAAAAACTTAAGAAGACACGAGTTACTTATATATAGGCACCCAATAAGGTAGCAACAACTTCCATAAAGTAGAAACTACAAAAGACACAAGAAGAAATAAGAAACATACTAGTAACAGGAGACCTTAATGCACCATTCCCAGTCCAAGACAGTTTATGTGGGCCAAAAAACAAAAAAACTGGAAGATCTAAATAACATCATTGATAAGGCAATTCATATAAATACACGCAGAACTCTGAACAAACTAAGACATGATACTTTCTTTCAAGCATGTACTGAACATTCACAATCTTGGACTGCAAATAAGTGAAGACCAAAGAATAAAAATGATACAAACAGCACTCTTCTAGACATAATGTGACAAAAGTAGAAGTTAAAAACAAAAATCAAAGACTGAAAAAGCTCCTCTACTTGAAAAATTTAAAGCACATCAGTGCAGAAATACTGAGTCAAGAGGGAAATTCAAAAGAAAAAGAAATTTCTTGAGAATGATAACCAAAAAAATCCCGATCTAAGGGACACATACATATAAAGACATATCTGCCAGTACCTGTAGCACTAAATACCTTTTCAACATAAAGGAAGAAATAAAAGTAAATTTAACATCCAACTCAAAAACAAAAACACCCCAGCATGGCGGTGCACACCTTAATGCCAGCGACTCAGGTGGCTAAGGCCAGAGGGCCACAGGTTCGAGGCCAAAGGCGGCCTGCACAACTCAGCATGACCCATGACCCTATCTCAAAGTAAAAAATAAAAAAGAGGTTGGCGGGGTACAGCTCAGGAGTAGAGTACTTGAGTTGCGTGCACAAGGCCCTAGGTTCAACCCCTAGTACTGACAAAAAAAAAGGGGGGGGGGGATAGGTAGAGAGAGACAAAGAGAGAGAGAAAAAGTAAGCAAAGGAAAAAAATATGGCCAGGTGTGGTGGCATAAGCCTGTAATCTCAGAACTCAGGAGGCTGAGGCAGGAGGATCACAGAGGCCAGACTGGACCATAAAGGCAGACCCTATCTCATAAAACCAAAAAAAACAATTTTTAATTTTAAAAAAATCCACCAGAGGAAACACCACATTATTCCAAAAAAGACACAAAATTGAACTAATATAAATTATACCGTGTTCCTTGACAGGAAGACTCAACATGATGAGGTTAATCCTCATTAATTTAAAATTTAATATACTCTCAACCAGTTTTCTACTAGAACTGGTGACATTGATTACAAAGTTTGTTTGGGGAACAAGCAGGAATAGATGAAAAACCCTGAAGAGGAGTGTGAGAAGAAGGAGGCCAGCGCCATCAGATGTTAAATCATTCTGAACGGCCTCGGTAATCCAGACTCTGTGGTCCTAATGGCAGCACCACAGACCAACATGACACAGAAATAAACACAACTGTAGACACACAATGGGGCTGGGATTTAGCTCAGTTGGTAGAGTGCCGCTCTGCAGTCTGAGGTCCCGAGTTCAATTCTCAGCACCACAAAAACGGGAGAAGGATGTGGCAACCCACTCTGGAGGCAATCCTGAAAAATAATCAGCCATTGAAAACCCTATAAGGGTCATTATGAGTCGGACGCAACTGTACGGTACCTAACAACAACAACAAGCAGACACACAGCAAAGGCAGCGTCCGCAGTCACATCTCCAGGCACTGTTTCCTCACAAAGGATGTTGAGATAAACAAGGGGCCAAGAAAAAAAGAACTGGATCCAAATGGGTCCATTCTTCACATCATATACCAGCACAAATCCCACGTGGACCAGAGGATTAAGAGATTAAAATGAAAAAAGAAACCATTTCTTAAAAATGTGATCTAAAGACAAAAAAATGCCTGCCTGAGCTATGATTCAAAATCAAGAAATAAGGAAGAGATGAATAAATGATTGCTTTTAAAAAGCAAATGTTGCGTGGAAAAGACAAATAATAAAGAAAATGTATTTGTATCACAAAGAGTTAGCATCCCTTTGTGAAGAAATGAGTCCACGGGCATGGGTGCACCGTCCTTAGAAAGGCCTGCCCTCAAGTGCGGCCTTTGGCTAGCGTCTGGGGGCTTGAATTTCAGGATTCCCACCACTCCCAAATGACAGGTGTGCCTCACTGCGCCTCCAGTTCAAACAACGTGGCTGGCAGCCACCCCCAGCCTTCCTTCCAGAACGTGGCATTTTGGTGCCTGCTATGCAGAGGGTGGGCTGGGATTTAGCTCAGTTGGAAGAGTGCTGTGCTGCAGTCTCTGAGGTCCTGAGTTCAATTCCCAGCACAGCAAAAATGGGAGGACATGGCAATCCACTCCCAAGGCAATCCCGAAACAGTCAGCCATTGAAAGCCCTATGAGGGTCGCTGACACGGACTCAGCGGCACCCAACAACAACAATGCGGAGGGTGCCTGCAGGACCTTGAGCCCTGCGTCTCTAATGAGTTTCTCCTGTAAAGAACACTGCACATGGGTGGCACCAACTGCACAAAGAGGAATTAAGAGCACCCAGGGTGACCGCCGGGAGGCCTCTGAAAGCCCGCACCCCCCAGACTCCCCCCCGCACTCCCTCTCCAGGTTGCTTTCGCGCCTTATAACTACCCCTCTGAGGCGTTCTGGCATATCACCGAACCTGGGGGTATCTGTGGATCCCCTATCCACACACCCCACTACACGAAGAGCTTCTAAAAATAAAGCAGAGGAAAATAGGCTACGGAATGAAAAGACCGAAATGCAAAAGGTTCCTAGCGATAGGAAGACATTTAGCTTCCCACGTAACAAGAGATCCAAACTAAAACCACAGTAAGACACCAGCTGTCACCTCTGTGGGCTTTCTCTCCAGGTTTTTTGAGACAGGGTCTCACTATGTAACCCAAGTGACCTCTAAACTCACAATCCCCCTGCTGGGATTATAGGCATGGGCCACCACTCCTGGCCCATTATCTCTTATCTGCCAGATCAGTTAAAATCAAAAAACATGTCAATACACTCTGCTGGTGCTGTAAGACACAAGCACTCTGTTATATCACTAGTGGAGTGAGAACGGAATTTGACCGTGTAGCAAATTACATATGCATTTTCTACTTGACCCAAAAATCCTACTTGCAGCAATCTATCCCAGAGAAACTTTGGCAAACAATACAAGAAGAAGGGCTGGAGGATAGCTCAGTGTTAGAATGTTTGCCTCACATATGCCATTCCCTAGGTTGGAGACTTAGCATGGCCAAAAGGAAAAGTATGCATGCATATGTCTATCATTCCAGCCTTTTAATAACAGAAGAATGCTAAAAAATGATGGTCTAAAGAACACAGGAACCAGCTTGAATGAGATTCGGTTGGCCAAATCTAGGCTAATGTAAGAAGCAATAATAGCAGTAATAAATAATAAGCCAATGAATATAATGAGGATGGGATAATGGATTAGAACCCTTTGACTACAACAACAGTCCATACAGACAACGAATAAATGGAAGCTACAGCAAAGCTCTTCTTTATAGTAAAATGCTAACTGACAAGTAGAGCCAGAATACTAGAGTTTAAAAAAAAAAATCACCACTGTACAGCTATCAATATAATAATCAATTAGTCAAGGATCTCCAATGGGTGCAATGAGTGTGTGAAGGTTTAAGGAAGAAAAGAACATTTACATAAAACATCTCCCTACAAACGTCTTCTTAATTCCAAGGGGAAAACCGGTACCCATCCAGGGAGGAAACCTGGCAGACAGCACCCTACCCAACTGACCCAAGTGAACAGGGCCAACTGCTGCCCTGAGCCTCTTGATGGGAAGCAGGAAGGAGTCTGGGCATCACTGTGTGGTCGTCTTGGCGAGAATGCACCACCTGTATCTACCATAGAGAAACACCGGACAAGCCTTAACTGAGGGGTATCGTACGTACCTGGCTATCAAAAATGCCAGCACCAAGCTGGGCATGGTGGCGCACGCCTGTAATCCCAGCAGCTTGGGAGGCGGAGGCGGAAGGATCGCAAGTTCGAGACCAGAGGCAGTCTGTGTAACTTAGTGAGACCCTGTCTCAAAAAGTTAAAAAATGGGCTGGGGATGCAGCTCAATGGTCCAGCACCTGCAGAGCATGCAAGTGTGAGGCCCTGGGTTCAACCCCCAGTACTGAAAAAAAAAAAAAAAAAAAAAAGCCAGCACCTTGAAAGGCTAAGGAACTGTCCCAGATTATACAAAACTTAAACACATGATGACCAGCGTGGGTGGGAGGGCACCTGGAATCCCAGAACTCAGAAGGCTGAAGCAGGAGCATTGCAAATTCAAGACCAGTCTGGGTTACATAGAGAGACCTTGTCTCAAAAAGCAAAGATGGCAGGATGACCACCAAGTGCAATGTATGGTGCTGGCGGGAGAGGGGGTGAGATTCTATAACAAACAAGCGTGACTGTTCACATGAGCACAGATTAGAATAATTGTTGTTAGGTGCCTTCGAGTGGGATCTGACTCAAAGCAGCCCTATGCATAGCAGGACGAAACACTCCCTGGCACTAGCCATGCCCAGCACTATGTCAGTGCTTCTCTGCTATTCAAAGGGTTTTCCAAGGCTGCCAGGTCCTCCTCCCATTTTTGCAGTGCTGGGGATCAAACCCAGGGACTCAGAGAGCACAGAGCAGTGCTCTTCCAACTGTGCTAAACCCCACCCCCTAAACAGAATAATACTATTGCATAAATGTTAAATTTTCTGATTTTAGCAGCTGATTTGTCATTATAAGGTCCTTGTTCACAGAAAGTAGACATTAAAGTGTTTCAGTACAGAAGAGTATGATGTCTGCAACCTTCTCGCAAACCATTCAGAAAACTAATAGTATGTACACACATACAGAGCTAATGATTAATGTTAACAGCTAATGAAACCGGAAGAAGAGTAGTGGTTTTTGGTCTCCTCTCATTTTTAGTAAATTTGAATAAGTTCAAAAATATAAAAACCACTTTAAAAGTTTGTAAAGAAGTGAAACTGGATTTGTGGAATATTTGCTGGAAGCTATGCAGCCGAGTCATTCCTTTAAATAGCTGAGACTTTATTTTTGGATCTAGCGGATCCCTTTGTCCATATTATCCTGGCCCCCCGCACACTTGTGTTCACGCCGTTGGCCTTGGGGTTTATCAGAGGATTCAAGGCTACTAGGATGAAATTTACTTGCTATTAAGAACAGGAGGACTGGGGGCGGAGCTCAAGGGTAGCACACCTGTTCCCCATGCTGGAGGCCCTGGGCCCAATCCCCAGCACTGAAAAGAAGAAAATGGGTTTATTACATTATCCACTAAATCATTAGTGCCTGCTAGAATTTGCTCAATGTGAATTCCTCTTTTAAAATGTGATACCAAAAGGCTTTTTCTGCCTGAGAAACAGGTGTTTCTCTTTCTTCCTGATGACAGAATTACAACACAATGATTCTCTTATGATGTTGTCAGAAACAAAGCCAAACTTGAGGAGTATCTACAACCACTGGTCTCAAGTTCAGAGTTGCTCCCCAAGTCCATTCTTTTCCTTAGTCCTATTTTTATCTGCACTTTACTGCGTTTGGTCTATTTCGAGGTAAAACTCGATCCAAAAACCACTGTGGCTATCTGGGAAATGTAAGAATTACAAACATGTTATAAAGTGGATAACATGGGGCTCTCCTGGGCTGCTGCATCAAGCCACACACACACTGGACACTGGGGATTCACAACTACAGAGGCTTCCATGGCAAAATGTCCACAGGGAACCTTCTGGGAAGATTCCCTGCCACTGTTTCCAAAATCTCCTGACAGCCTGAAACACAGCTTTTGGCCACAGCAATCCACTCAAGGTGAATCTGCCAGTGAGCAAAGATACATTAATCAATTGTCTCAAAAGGTCAACACTGAACACATTCTAGATATTTATAGCAAGAACGATGAGTAAGATCCCCCGCTCACTAATATTAAAGGACTGACGGACTCTGGAGCATTAGTTAACTGCTGCCTCCAAGAAATGATGTATACTTCAAGAGTTTTGGCAAGCCCAAAAATACAAAAGCAAAAATCTCACACGCAAATGTGGATATGAGAAATGCTTTCACATGTGGCTTTCACTCTTGACACTAGCAGACTTGACAGGGTGTGAGGTGGATGATGAGATGGGAGGAAAATGGGAGAAAGGAGCCCCCAATTGAGAGAGGACGGTTGTAATATTGGGTTAACTTGAGCTTTTGTTTTGGGTAGCAAAGCAATTAAAGAACCATAAAAGCTCTCTACAACGTGTATTTTAAAAGGAAAAATTAACCCAAGCAAAGAGGCATTTTCTCCAGCTTATAACCACCACTCGACCCTCAGCAGCGAAAGGAAAGAGCTATCAGTAGGCGATGGAGTGCTGCAACTTAGAAGACACCCCCACAAGGTTGTCAAGGAAACCAAAGCAAGTGCATTTTTCTACAGGAAAGAATCACTGGTGAGGGGAACACGCCACAGAAGATTCTGTAACAAAATGATTCAAATCCCTTCTGGAGAAATCTTGTAAAAGGCTAAATTTAACTTAACTCTCTTTTTAAGCACCACATTCACAATGCAAGCAGACAAGCTTAGGTTCTCAAACTCCCAGTTCGGTGGATTTGGCAATCATCTTTCTAAAAATCAGCTAAGCTTGGGCCGCGGAAGGTACAGGACATGTCCTAAGGCCTCTTTTGAATACTTTCACATCATCCCCCAAAAAATTGTTTTTAAAGTAATCACACCCAGAAAAGACCAAAAAACAAAAAAAGGCTTTCCCAGATTTAGTCTTTTTTTTTTTTTTTTCAAAATGGTGTCTTTTTAAACATCATTTTTTAAGGAAAAAGGCAAGTCCATGCAAACTGAGGGCTGGGATTTAGCTCAGTTGGTAGAGCGCTGCTCTGCAGTCTCTGAGGTCCCGAGTTCGATTCCCAGCACCACAAAAATGGGAGCAGTACCTGGCAATCCACTCCCGAGGCAATCCTGAAAGAGTCAGCCATTGAAAACCCTGTGAGGGTCGCTATGAGTTGGACACGACTCGATGGCACCTAGCAACAACAACATGCAAACTGAAGCCAGAGCGTGCCCCGAGTGTGCCATTCCAGAGGGGAGAAGGGCAGAGCAGGCAGGGACAGAGGTGTCAGCTGGCAGGTGCCCGCGAATCCCCCACGAGCAGGTGGCGAGGAATCGCAGCGGGGAGGAATGACAGGCACCGCGGCAAGCTCGCCACGCGCAGGGCGCCGCCACCGCACAGGTAACGCGGTGCTCGGGGGACCTGCGGCGCCCGCGCCCCAGCCCAGCCCGGAGGGGCACCGTCCTCGCGGCCGCCAGCAGGGGACGCGGGTCGGGGACCCCGCCGATGCCGGGTGAGGGAGAGGGGAAAGCGGGGCGCACCGGCGCTGGGCATGGGGTCCCCCCGCCGTTCCCCTCTCCGGGCCCCGCCTGGCGTGGAGGGCACCTGACGGGGTCCCCGAGCGGCTCGCGGCGAACGCAGCGCGCGCGCCTCCCAGCCCGAGTCGGGGTCCCGAGCCCCGCGGCAGGCGCGGGCGGAGCTGCGGCGCAGACGGGGGCGGGCGGCGTAGACGGGGGCGGGCGGCGAGCCGCTCTTACCCGGTGCCACAGTCCACCACGCAGGGAGGCAGCGAGACCGCCATGCTCCGCACGCGCGACGCCCGGCCCCGCCGCCGGCCGCTCTGCAGCCTGCGCTACCCGGCGCGCCTCCCGCGAGCCTGCGCAGCGCCCCCGCCAGGACCTCCGGACGCTCCGCCGCCGCCGCGTGACGTCGCTCCAGGCTCAGCCAATCGGGACGCGCCGCACGCTCCGCCCCCCTCACCCGCCATCTTTAGTACTGGCAGTGAGGCTCCGTGGCCCACAAGTCCAACCTGGAGGCTGGAGAGATTGGGGTTTATTTTTAACTGACTCGCTCTGAGTGTGACCCCGTTTCGGAGGCCTGGTTTCTTTATCATCCTTTAAGACTCGGCTCAAATGTCACCTTCTGGGGGAGGTTGTCCAAGATCACTCGAACTGTGTCCCCAGTCCACACCTGAGTCTGTATCTCAGCTGAATGAATGAATGAATGACACTCGCTATAGAGAAAAAATGCTATTAGAATTCTCATATCTAATAGAGCACTGCATAATTTGTTCTTAGAAGAAAAATCTGCAAAATAAATGCATAGATAGCCATACAGAATGAGAGACCTTAAACTGAGTCAACATCACACCAGTATTATTGTCAGAAAATATTTTCAGTATCAAGATGAAATGATCATCCAAAATTCTTACAGAAGGGTACTAAAGAAGGCAAATAACTATTTATTATGTCATAAAGGTACTGAAAGTCTCACTTGCTTCTTACATCTTGCTCTGCCCTAACTAAGGCCTACATCTAGAAAATGTTTGAAGAACTAGCAAGAGGAGAAGATAAGAGGAAAAACTAAAGGTCAGGAGTGTGAAGGATCCCAATATAGGAGCCCAGGGCCAGGGGCAAAACTATCTTGCCTACTAGGAATTTTGCCAAGGCCCTGCCTAGCTCCATATTGTTTGGGTCTTTGAGGGGATTTTGTTTGTTTTGGTTTGGTTTGGCTTTGGTGGTTTTTTTCCCAGCCCTGGCCAAAACATCATAGATAAATTCCAGATTACAGACTGTTGGCACTGCCATTTCTTTTATTTTCACATACTTAATGGATAGTTATCAAGTGGCTCCTATGAGTCAATCTTTGTATTGAATGATCATGCAACCCTAAGCAAGATAGTGAAAGTTTGCACCAGTAAACAGGCAATTGCAATACAGAGTGATAAATGCTAAATGAGCAGGGTGCCCAGAAAGCCGTTACAGCACCCGTAAACACCTGTGGAAGCAGCAGTCAAGAAATCAAAAGACGCATTGCTTTGGGAAAAGCTGTGGCAAAAGATCTATTCAGAGTATTGAAAAGTAAAGATGTCTCGCTGAAGATGAAGGTGCACCTGACTCATGCCATGGTATTTTCAGTTGCATCATATCATTGTGAAAGCTGGACATTGAACAAAGGAGACAGAAAAAGAATTGATGCTTTTGAATTGTGGTGCTAGAGACAAATACTGAATATACCATGGGCTACCAAAAGAACCAACAGATCTGTCCTAGAAGTGCAACCAGAATGCTCCTTGAAAGCAAGGATGGCTAGACTGCATCTTACATATTTTGGACATGTAGTCAGGAGAGACTAATCCCTGGAGAAAGACATCATGTTAGGGAGAATGGCAGGTCAGCGAAAATAAGGAAAACCCTCCACCAGATGGATTAACACAGTGTCAACAACAATGGGCTTAAACATAAATAAGATCATGTGCCTGGTACAGAATCGGGGAGTGTTTTGTCCTGCTGTACATAGGGTCACTATGAGTCGGACTCAACTCAATGCCACCTAACAACAACAACAACAACAACAACAACAATAACAACAACAACCACCTGCCTGGAGGAGCAATAGAGATCTTACAAAGCTGTGGAGTCTAAACTGAAGCCCAGACAATGGATAGAAAGCAGCTAGCTGGAGGGAGACAGTCAGGTATAGGAGTACTTCTGGGATGGGAAACATGTACCAAAGCCTAAGAATCCAAGGCTCAAATATTGTCCAGTCTACTTCACCAGCAAAGAAATCTGTACAGGAATTTAGGACTGGCTTGTCATAAAGGGTGTGCCTTTTCCGGGAGTGTCTCCTCTGCATAGAACTTACTGGGAATGACAGCCACAGTCAGAAGCTGGTAGGAAATAAAAGATTTCCTGACTTCAATTATTTCCTCTAGACAATGCTAACCCTTATTTTTGTTAGGTGCCCTGTAGTCTCATTCAACTCATAGAAACACTATGTACAACAGAACAAAACACTACCCAGCACTATTTCAGTGTTTCTCTGCTATTTGTAGGGTTGTTGATGACTGTTTCCAGAATGGATTGCTGGGTCTTTCTCCCAAGCCTACAGCACCCAGTGTTCCCAGGAGGTGTCCTATCCAAGGATTAACCAGGCCAACCATGTTTAGTTTCCGAGATCTGATGGGATCAGACGCCAGGGTGGTACGGCTGTAGATACCACTAACCCTAGAAGTATCAAAGATGTCTTTGTGCCAGGCATGTGGCCCATGCCTGCAATCCTAGCATGTGGGAGACCGAGGCAGGAAAGTCAGGAATTCAAGACCAGCCTGGGCTATATAGCCATACCCTGTCTCAAGGAAGAAAAAAAAAGGAAAGAAAAATATGTTTTTGTGGGCAGATGGCAGAAATCCTAACGAGAAATGTCATGAGGAATGACCAAACTTTCTTATCTCATGTGATAGTAAATCCAGTAATTCTTGGACAATCCATCAATTCAGTGACCACATGGTATGCCTGGGCATTCAGCTCCTCCAGGCTCTGCATCCTGGCCTTGACCCTCAGGCTTATCTTCTTGTACTTTCAAGGCAGCTCCACGCTCTGAAACTGTAATGGACAAAGCCCAGGAGATAATGCCTCGTGCTGACTCCCTTCCTGAGAGAGAGAGGGAGGAAGGCCGTTCCCAGAAGGCCCCAGCTGTTTCCCTTCTTCTTCCAGTAACCAATTCCCTCTTACTAGTGTGGCTATAGCAAAGTACCACAAACTGGGTGGCTCGGTACTTACTCCGTCACCATTCTGTGGCCAGACAACCACAATCCAGTGTCGGCAGGGCCAGGCTCCCTCTGAAGACTCAAGGGGAGAATCTGTTCCGTGCTTTCTTCTACCGCTGGCCATCTTTGCGTTCCTTGCTTTGTGCGCGTGTCACTCTAGTCTCTGCCTACGTTGTCATGTGCCTTTCTCCCTGTATGTCTTCAGTGTTCTCTGCTTTTTTTCTTTTTTTTTTTTTTTTTTTTTTCTGGTACTGGGGGTTGAACCCAGGGCCTCACACTTGCATGCTTTGCAAGTGCCAAACCATTGAGCTGCAGCCTCAGCCCATTTTTTGACTTTTTGAGACAGGATCTCGCTAAGTGACACAGACTGCCTCTGGTCTCGAACTTGCGATCCTCCCGCCTCCGCCTCCCGAGCTACTGGGATTACAGGCGTGCGCCACTGTGCCCGGCTGGTGTTCTCTTCTTGTAAGGACAGCAGTCAGATTGAATTAGAGCCATTCTAATGACTTCATCCTCACTTATTTACGTCTCCAAATATCCTCTTTCCAAATTTTTTGTTGTTGTTGTTAGGTGCCGTGGAGTCGGTATCCGACTCATAGCGACCCTCATAGGGTTTTCAATGGCTGACTGTTTCGGGATTGCCTTGGGAGTGGATTGCCAGGCCCTGCTCCCATTTTTGCGGTGCTGGGAATTGAACTCAGGACCTCAGAGACTGCAGCGCAGCGCTCTACCAACTGAGCCAAATCCCAGCCCTCTTTCCAAATAGGGTCCCGTTTATAGGTACCAAAGTTTAGGATCCCCATTACAGGTGTCCTTTTAGAGGACAGGGTTCAATCCATAACCCTGGCCATGCCTTAAGCAGTCATGGGTATTGCATTCACATAGACTGTTGGAGACAACCCTGTCAGGCTGGAGATGAGCCTCGTGTCCACTGAAGTGTCTAGTTGCCGATCCTCGGCTGGAATGTGGTTTGATCGGAAATAAGGGGGACAGGGACAGCCATGTCATGAGGACACAGCAGGAAGACACCTGTGTGAGGAAACGGTGCCAGCCAAGAAGAGAGGCATCACCAGAACCCAAAGCCAGCATCCTGATCTCAGATGTCCAGTCTCCAGAACTGTGAGAAAATAAACTTCTGTCATTTGAGCCATGGCACTTTGTCAGGGCAGCCTGAGTGAACTAAGATGTTTCTCTGTTTCTGCTCCTGTGGCTTTCTTCATAGATGGTCAACTGCTGTAGATAAGCAAGCAATTGCATCTATCTTGACAATGCTTAGGGCAAAACCCTCTCGGAGGTATAAACCTCATTGTATAGGAAGCACTTCAAGGCCAGGTGCGGTATGCCTATAATCCCAGCGGCTTGGGAGGCAGAGGCAAGAGGATCCCAAGTTTGAGACCAGAGGCAGCCTGCATAACTTAGTGAGTGAGACCCTGTCTCAAAAAAAAAAGTAAAAAAAATGGGCTGGGGGTGCAGCTCAGTGGTCCAGCGCTTGCAGAGCATGCAAGCACGAGGCCCTGGGTTCAACCCCCAGTACCGCAAAAAAAAAAAAAAA
>VMDO01026450.1:0-26718 GCA_007922755.1 Pedetes capensis | reverse complement strand
AGCTTTGTGTTTCGCCAGTTCTTTCAAGGCAGCTTCCACTTCGTCCTTCAACACCATTGGTTCCTCTTCATATGCAACCTCTTGGAATGGTTGGTCATCTACCAATTCTTTCTTGTATAATGACTCTGTGCATTCTTCCCATCTTCTTTTGATGTTTCCTGCATCATTTAATATTTTCCCTGTAGAATCTTTCACTACTACCACTTGAGGCTTGAATTTTTTCTTCACTTCCTTAAGCTTGAGAAACACAGAGCGTGTTTGTCCCTTTTGGGTTTCTGCCCTCAGCTCCTTGCACATGTCATTATAATATTTGTTTCTGTCTTCTTGAGCTGCCTTCTGAAATCTTCTGTTTAGTTCCTTAACTTCATCATGTCTTCCTTTTGCTTTAGCTGCTGGACATTCGAGGGCAAGGTCCAGTGTCTCTTTTGACATGTAATTTTGTCTTTTCTTTTTTTCTTGTCTTTTTAAGAACTTTTTGCTTCCTTCTTGAATGATATCTTTTATGTCATGCCACAGCTCTTCTGGTCTCCTGTCATTTGTGTCTAATGCATTAAACCTATCTTGAGGTGGTCTCTGAACTCAGGTGCGATATACTCAAGGTCATACTGTCGCTCTTGTATACTTGTTCTAATTTTCTTCAGCTTCAGTTTGCACTTGCATATGAGAAGTTGATGGTCTGATCCCCAGTCAGCACCTGGTCTTGTTTTGACATTGTGTACAGAGCTTTTCCATCGTCTCTTTGCACATATATAGTCAATTTGATTCCTGTATGTTCCATCTGGTGAAGTCCATGTGTATAGTCTCTGTTTATGAGGATGAAAAAAATGTATTTGCAATGAAAAGGTCATTGGTCTGACAAAATTCTATCATGCGATCTCCAGCTTTGTGTCTGTCACCAAGACCATATTTTCCAACTACTGAGCCTTCTTCTTTGTTTCCAACCTTTGCATTCCAGTCACCAGTGATTATCGGTATATCTTGATTGCATGTTTGATCTGTTTCAGATTGCAGAAGCTGATAGAAGTCTTCCTTTTCTTCATTTGTGGCCTTGGTGGTGGGTGCATAAATTTGAATAATAGTCACATTAACTGGCCTTCCTTATAGGCGTATGGATATTATTCTATCACTGACAATATTGTATTTCCTGACAGATCTTGAAATGTCTTTTTTGATGATGAATGCAACCCCATTTCTCTTTAGTTTATCATTCCCAGCATAGTAGACCATATGATTGTCTGTCTCAAAATGGCCTATGCCAGTCCATTTTAGCTCACTGATGCCTAGAATGTCAATGTTTATGTGATCCATTTCTCCTTTAACAATTTCTAATTTGCCCAGATTCATACTATGTACATTCCATGTTCCAATTATTAATGGATGTTTACAGTTGTTTCTCCTCATTTTGAGTTGTACCACATCAGCAAGTTGAGCACCCTGGGGCTTTACTCCATTTCCGTCATCACGGTAGACTCCACTTGGAGGAGGGAACTCTTCCCCAGTAGTCTTTTGAGTGCCTTCCAACCTGGGGGCCCCATTTTCTGGCACTATATCTGACAGTGTCTCTTTGCTATCCATAGGGTTTTCAATGGCTAGTTGTTTTGGGAGTGGCTCGCCAGGTCCTACTCTCTAGTCTGTCTTAGTCTGGAAGCTCAGCTGAAAACCTGTCCACCATGGGTAGCCTTGCTCATGTCCGAGCTTACAGTGGCAGAGCTCTCAGCCTCATCGCACCATGCAAGCCCCCACAGTATGGCACAGTGACAGACGTGTGGGGGTGGCCAATAGTAGGTATTATTTATTGAGCATTTTCTGACTGCCAAGTATATACTAAGTGCTTCATTCTTTTTTTTATTTCATTCATCTCTCCACTAATATATACATTTGTGCATCATCCATCTATTCACATATCCATCTAATTATCCATCCATCTTTTCTCCCATCCATCATCCATCCATCCATCCATCCATCCATTTGTTTTTCCAACCATTCAACATTAACTGACTATCACTTCTGTTTCAAGCTCTGGTCTAGGCAGATCCTATCCTAAATAAGCCCACATGTAGCAATTTTGGACTTTGTTATTCTTACTCCCATAAACCTTCCTCTTCTTCCACACCAACTAATGATATCACTGCTTTTCTGAAGATGCAGTAGATTAAATAACATTCAGGATCATTATTGGGATAAAATGGGATAAGGGACAGGGAATCCCTCAGGACTATAGGGATATAAATAAGAATAGATAGTGTTTTTGTCTGCTCAATTTTCAATCTTGAGAGGAGGAAACTGGAAAAACTCTGCATTAATTTCTTATTGCTTCTGTGACAAAGCACCCCAACCCTAGTGACTTGAAATAGCACAAATATATTATCTTGCAGTTTTGGAGGTCAGAAGTAAGAAATAGTCCTCACAGGACTAAAATTAAGGAGATGACAGGGCTGTGGTCTTTGGAGGATCTTTAGGGAAGAAACTGTTTCCTTGGTGTTTCTAGCTTCTAGAAGTTGTCAACATTCCTTGATTTGTGGCCCTTCCTTCCAACTTTGAGGCCAGTGATCATTTTCTTCTGACCTCTTCTGTTATCACATGTACATCTCTAACTTGTCTGCTTCCCTTTCTCGCTTTTAAGGGCCCTTATGATATATTGGCCCCATCTGGATAATCCAGGGTCATTTTCCTATCGTGAGATCTTTAACTTAATCACAACTTACAACTCCCTTTTGCTCTGTCAGTAAGCATATCCAGAGGTCTGCAGGTTAAGACACAGGCATATCTAGAGAGCTATGATTTGCCTACTACTGGCATTATCACTATTTATGCTTCTCTGAGAAAGTGGCTAAGCCTCAGTCTTCCCACCCAAAAAATGAGCCTAATTACAGCATCATTATCACAGATATGTTGTGAAGATGAAATGTGAAATCACTCTTGAAGAATTCAATGCAATTGAGGAACATAGAAAGCACTCATTAAAATACAGATAGGATGATAATGACAATTCCCTGTGAAATGACTTCCTCACCAGCTTCGTGGGGAGTGGCCAGAGGAATGGGGCAAATTGAAAGTTAAGGAGTAGCCGTCTATTCTATTCTTTTTACTTCTTCTAATAAAAGTTGAAGCTGTAGCCATGTGGCATCTGATCCCATCAGACCTTGGAAACTAAGCAGGGTTGGCCTGGTTGGTACTTGGATGGGAGAATGCCTGGGAACACCAGGTGCTATAGGATTGGGAGACGTACCCGCCAACCCCCTCCCAAAAATCAATCTGCCATTGAAAACCCTATGAACAGCAGAGAAGTACTGGCAATACTGTTTCCCCTGTTGTATGTAGGGTCACTATGAGTCAGATATCGACTTGATGGCACCTAACAACAACGACAGCAATAAAGGTTGAAGCCAGATGCTCTGGTGCACTCCTATAATTCCAGCAACTTGGGAGGCTGAGGTAGGAGGATTGCAAATTTGAGGTCAGCAGGAGCCTGCACCACTTAGCGAGACCCAATCTCAAAATCAAATAAAAAAATAAAATAGGGGTTGGGGTTGCAGCTTGGCGGTACAGCACCTACCATGCTTGAGGTCCTTGTTTCAACCCTTAGTATTGGGGAGAAAGTCTAGAGATTGTCACTGAGACATATTGCCTTTAGTCTACTATGGATCTTTCTCAGTCTAAGTGATAGAGAAAGAATGTGGCTGCAGGGGCACATAGACACAAGAATTCTTTGACCTGCTGAGGAGTTTTACTCAGAGCAAATAAAATGGGGATGGGATGGTGGGGAGGAGGGAGGGACAAGAAAAAGAAGCTGTCCAGGCAACAGTATCAGAGGAGGGGACTGCACTGTCCCTGAGCTGAGTGAGGCTGGGGGTTGTATAGGACTGGCAGGGCCTTTGTCTAAAGCTTAGGTGGGAAAGTTTCTTTTGAGGAAAAAGGGGAGGTGGGGAGTAAGTTCCTGGGCCATTGGTATCTCAGGAACATTCCTCAGGAGCATTCCAACCTTGGGGCTGGTTTACCCTTGCTTGCTCTCTGAGTTGTTGTTATTAGGTGCCATCAAGTCGTGTCCGACTTATAGCGACCCTCATAATGTTTTCAATGGCTGATTATTTCGGGATTGCCTCGGGAGTGGATTGCCACATTCTTCTCCCGTTGCTTTCTGAGAGGGACCCTAAAAGGGACTTTCTTTGTTCTCTCACTAAGAACTTGGACCCAGGGATTGGATCTGTGCATCACACCAAACCCAACCAATACGTACAATTGATACTCATTAATTAAAAAAGCAGAAAAGGAAGAAAAATAGTTGTTGGCCACAATCAGAAATAAAAGTTTAAATTCACAAAAAAATGTGTGTATGTCAGTGTATAATCGAGGAATAAGAGTGTGGGGAAGGTGTGGGAAGAACAATAAGATGTCTTTGCCCAAAGCCATTACACTTTTGACATCCAGAACATAAATGCTATGATTCTTTCTTCATTTCCTTTTCTTTTCACTTTTCCTTGCCTGCATAGGAAATGCCTGAGTCTGCCAGAGCAACATGGTTTTTCATTTGCAGAGCTGGTAGATATCACTTCAAAATATTGTTAAAATAAAACTTAATGGGAAATGTAATCACACCGAAAAGTTGCTTGTTGAGGTGGGGTCACGCTCATAAAGGAACATTTGTTTGTCCCTTCCCCACAATGGAATCTGTGTTGGTCCATGAGGGGATTCTGGCCTGGTCGACCCATCACTCACTGTCGCTGCTATGAGGGGGCCTCTTCAATCTGGCCACTCTCTATTTGCTTAAATGTCACCTGTCAGAGATGCCGAGAGCAATCCTGTCCTGGCAAAGCACCAAAATAGGTCCCTGTTGGTTTCACCACAGAATTCCTGCTCCCCCAGTGTGAGTCATTTGACAAATGGCGGAGGTTTCGCTGCCACCCAGGACGGCTCCTCCTGGAGCGTCGCAGGTTACGTAACAACCTCGCTATTTCTTTTTTTTTTTTATTAGAAATTTTTAATGTACATCATAATGTGATCCATTTTAACATGCTTTTCATTGTGACAATTTTCATATATGCAATTTGATAAACATTATTCATATAGGTTACCCCTTACCCTCCCCTATGTTTCCCCCCTCCCCCCCTTCCCATCTAAGTTTCCCATCCAAGTCTTCTCTATCTTTTACTATGTAGTATTTTTCGCTATTTCTATTTGGGTCTCTGGCCTCACAGCCCAGGCTCTTCCCTAAGACTATGCAAATAGATCAAGGCATTTCCCCCAGCCGAAATTCTGAACTCTGGGATGATAACATCCGGAAGGCTCATGTTAGTTGTGTTATTGGTGGGGAAGTAACTGTGTCATTGTGTGAGATGGTTAGAGACACAGAGGAATATAAATCTGGATCTTACGCATTGCTCTGGGCTGCACTGTGCCGCCTCTCCCATCATATATTGAAGACCTGATGCCTGGTATGTCAGGATGTGACTGCATTTGCAGATCGGGTCTTTAAAGTAGTAGTTTATTTAAAATGAGGTCATTGGAGTGGGCCCTGATCAACGTGACAGGTGTCCTCACAGGAAGAGGAAGTTAGGACATAGATGTACAGTGGAAAAAAATCACATGAAGACATGGAGAGAATGGCCATCTGCAAGCCAAGAGGGCGCAGAAGAAATCAAGTTTGAGGATGCCTTGATCTGGAGCTTCTAGCAGATCAAGAATCTTAGGGAAAAATACATATTTTTGTTGTTTAAACCACTCTGTCTGTGGTACTTTGTCATGGCAGCCAGAGCACACTCATGCACAAACTCGGGATAGAAATTCTGTCTCCTTCATGTAGCACTAGGCAAACCACTAGATTTTTCTGAGTCCTGTTTTCCCATCTGAAGTGTGGTCAGTACTATTGCTTGTTCTGCTAAATTCACAAGATTATTGGTAAGAGTTCAATAGGTTCAAGATTATAAGAGTGTCTCTTAATAGTCATCCCATCCAGGCTAAGTAACCAAGACATAATAATCTTCTGATTTCTTTTTATTTTTACAGTACTGAGGATTGAACTCAGGGCCTCTTGCACATACCAGTCAAGTGCTGTACCACTGAGCTGCAACCCCATCCCCCTTTTTATTTTTCATTTGGAGACAGGATCTTGCTAAATTGTGCAGGCTGTCTCTGGCCTTGAACTCACAATCCTCAGCCTCCTAAATCACTTGGATTACAGGTGTTTCCCCATGTTGTCTGTCTCCGCCTTATGGTTTCTAAGCCAAAGTGGTGAGTAGATTTCATTGCTGTGCCATGTTTGGATAGTTAGTCATATTGTCTTAGAGGAGTGAGATGAGATGGATTATGATGACATGAAACTTCAGTGGGTAGAGTGTGGTTGGATTGAAATGGACTCACTGAGGATATACGAGGGAGGAGGTAGGCAGTATGGCTGTTATTTGTCAACTGAAGTTGGAGGTTATTTACTCTATGACATCATCATTAAAGCATCATTAAAGCAGTTGGCAATTTCTTGTTAATGTTTTAGATAGTATTACATCAAACATTTTCAAGTTTTAAATCTGATGGTTAGTATCAGTTTCTTATGCTTGCTGTGACAAATTAACATCAACCTGGTGGCTTAGAGCAACAGGAATTTGTTTACTTAACAATTCTAGAGGCTAGAAATTGTGATATCAGTCACACTAGCAAAGGTCAAGGTGGTAGTAGGGCTGGTTCTACTTGCATAGTCTGGGGAAGAAGAGGACCCCTTCCCTGTTCTAGCTTCAGAAGGCTGCCACATGCCCTTCTCCTCAAACTACTCCAGCTTCTTAGTGTTCTGTCACATCTCCTGCTGCCTCCTTTGAACTTCTTCCCTTTCTGGGCCCTAGTGATTATATTCAGAGTTCACGTAGACAATACAAGATGATAGTCTCATCTCAAGATCTTCAACTCAATCACATCTTCAAGTCCCCTTTGTCATATAAAGTAACATCTCAAGGTTTGAGGATGATGATGTGGATATTTTGAGAGGGACCATTATTCAGCCTACCACAGTATTGAAGAACCAATGTGCAATAATATAAAGCACAAATAGGATCTTTCCCTAACTCCTCTAATTGTTAGCTTTGTGGTCTTGGGAAAATCACTTAATCTCTCTGAGTCTTCTTCCTCAAGTCCCAGGTGGGTGCAATGCCACCTGTTTCCTAAGGGGGCCATGACAATTGAGTTACCTGAGAGTATATGGGAAACAATATAGTTTTGAGGACACAGCAGGCTCTTAGGATGTGGTACTATTTTGCTTCATTTGCTCTAGTTTTGCTGTTCCAAATTGATCTGCACTCTGTAACACTTTTTTCCTGTTTTTCACAGAAAGAGTCATCTTAGACCCATTCCCTCTTGCTGCTGCACCAGTCTGTCACAGGGATCTGAGTCCCACGTGAGCCTTGGCTGGCCACCTAAGGGCACACAGGCTTGGGAATATCTTTAGACTTGAGGAGACTAAGGTCCTCTTAGCTCTTCCTCACATACCAGTGGTTAAAGAGGCCCATGGCACTGTCTTTTCCAACCTACCACACAGAATAGGGGCTGAGAGAGCTGCCTCTCAACTCTTCCTAGTAATTGAGAATTTGATAGTTTGGCTCCAACTCTAGTTCTGAGGACAAGTGCTGCCTGAAGTTATGGAGTATTTAATCAGCTTGAGGTCTCCAGCATTCATTGGTCAGCTACAAGATCCCCCAATGCTGGAATAATGGTGGCATGGCCTCCATCATACCCCAGCCTTCTGCCTTGTTCCTCTTGTGGTCCTTTTTTTCTTTGCTTCTTTCCTACTCCAGTGACCTATATGATATTCCAATCTTCTTCTATCACTTTCCAAATTCTTGTGAGCCTTCCTCCTAGAAATCAGGACCTTTTTCTACCACCTGATCCGGGAAGCATGAGATATTCTCCATTGACAGTGGCCATAGAACAAGGTACTTGTTTGAGATTTGAGTCTCAAATTCTACTTTGTTTGAGTTTACTCTTTCTGTTAAGATAACATCCACCCACCCAGACAGCTACCCATCCTTGCCTCCATTATTCACTGAGATTCTATCACAGTGCACTCGACATGGGGATAAAATATAATCCTAGCCATTGTGGGGCTCATTGTCCAATGAAGGAGACCAACAAGTAAGCAGATAGTTACACAAATTGGAGTGAGCCATTATTCAATCAATAGATAAAAGAAATCCAATGGGACCTCAGGGAGAAGGCTCTGAGATTTGAGGTGGGAGGTTAGAATAGTCTACACAGAGACACTAAGGCTGAGTTAGAGGCTGACAGGGCATTTACTAAGAGACAAAGAAGGGCATTGCTAGGGCCAACTGCCTGTCATACCTACAATCTGGCTCCTTCTAATTCCATACTGGTTCCTTCCAACTCTCAACTCTCCCTAAGGGGAAGTTCTATGGACTGGATTGTGCCTCCTCAAATTCATATTCTGAAGCCTTAACCCTCAACTAAACTGTATTTGAAGATAGTGCTTATATGGAGATAAGGAGGTCATAAATGGGGCCCCTAATCTGATAGAACTGGTCCTTTATAAAAATAAAAGGCAGTACCAGAAATCTGTCTCTCCACCATGTGAAGACACTGTGAGAAGGCAGCCCTACAAGCCAAGAAGAGAGTCCTTCCCAGGAACTGAGTTGGCCAGCACATTGATCTGGAATTTCCTGGCCCCCAGTACTGTGAGAAAACAATGTTTTCTCAAGCCCCCTGGTCTGTGGTATCATAATATGGCAGCCTGAGCCGAATAAGACAGGAGATGAAAGAAATTTGTCCTTTCGGCTGCCCAGCAGACAACTTGTAGGTGATGAGCAGACATTTGCTGAATGAAAACAAGCAAGTGCTTTCCCTGTCGTCTCACACTTCATCATGACTCTGTGAAAAGGGGCATTATCTCTATCTTCCAGGTGAACACAGGAGTTAAGAGCGGGTCAGTTACCTGATCTCACACTTCATCATGACACCGTGAAAAGGGGCATTATCTCTATCTTCCAGGTGAACACAGGAGTTAAGAGCGGGTCAGTTACCTACCTGAGGGCCTCTGGTGCAGCTGGAGTTTGAACTTAGGACTCTCTCTTGCAAAGTTTGAGCATCTTCTCCCTAGCCAAGGATTGATTCGTAAAAGCGTAGAAAAAGGAAGTGATGATGGGAGAAGATAGGAGGGGGAGGAGGAACAAGGAGGAGTGAAGAAAGAGAGAGAGGTTGACCTCAAAGTAAATAGCCCAACTTTAATAGTTCGGGAAATAATTATAATAATATCAACAATAACAAAGGATGGTAATGCACATGGGCTAGATTATTCATGTAGTACTGCTAAAAATGTAAAAAGATAGATCACTATAGAAAAAAGTATGGACTTAAGTCATAATTGAGATGCAAGGGTATACAGAAAAATATTCCCACAAAAAGACATTCAAGTAGAAGAGAGGACATTGGTGTGGGAATGGGAGAGGGGGGAGAAGGGGTACAAGAGGGTAAGGGGAAAGTTATTTGTGCAGTGTGCAATGAAATGCATATATGGAAATGTCACAATGAAATGCATGTCAGAATGTGTAGGGAGAAATTGGGAGGAAATTGGCAGAAACCCTAAAATGGGAAAAACGGCTAAATCTAGGGAAAATAAAAGTTACGTGGTTGGATATTTGTACAAAACCCTTGACAAATCCCCCAAACCTGATTGGACATTTGGATTCAAAGCTGATTGGCTCAGGCCATTCCGTAGGTGAGCTATATAAGGAACTACACTGCGGCAGCTCGATTCTTTTGGCCTGGGCCTTTGACCACCAAGGAAAGACTCCTTTTGGCCTGGATCTTTGACCACCAAGGAAAGACTTCTTTTTTGCCTGGACCTTTGACCACCAAGGAAACAACTTCACCTTTTGGCCCGGATCTTCGACCACCAACAACGAAAGAACCCGCTTTCTGTCTGATCACTGACGAAGCAAGAACTGTCTCCTTGTGACCACCGAGACCACCAACACGGGTTTTTGCCCCTGGAAAGCAAAAGCGCCCAAGGCTTTTCCTTTCTCCCATCGTCACTGGCATCCTGAGGGCCAGAGGAGTCCATGCCCCTCGCCCGAGGGTCCACAGTGAATTGTGTTTAGTATCTGTGTGCGCGGTGCCACCGCCCGTCCAAACATCCGGGGCCAGATTGGGAGGCGCGTGCCCCACAAGAATGAAACACATTAAGTTGTACATTAAAAATTTCCAATAAAAAATAAAAAAATAAAAGGGAGTAAAACTCTGCTTGCCTGTTTCTTGGTCCCATTCAATCAGGCCCAGCTTCTACTCCATGGAGGTCCATCATCGGGACTCTGTGGAGACAGGACCCTCAGTTTCAGGACTGGCTCTGTCAATGTTTCAGCTCTCAGTGTACCCTCCTTCTTTCCCAGCCAGCGACAGAAAAAGTTAATAAGGCTTCCTCCTTCTGCCTTGTGCATGTGAGTGCACCCCACCAGTCTCAGGAACTGAACCACACACCAAACTAAATAACTCCCCCTAGCCCAGCCGGCTGCTTAGTAAGTGAACCCCCCTACACCTACATGGTGGATGGCCCTCTTTTGGAGGTTACAATGTTATGTGGCAGGAAGAATAAATAACACAGAGAGTGGTGTTTGAGATCTTAGAAATGAATCTTTTGCTTCTGTTTCTGCCTCAGGGAAATTGTAAAGTCATCTTTAGAGAAGTGGGCCTCATTTCCTCAGAAACACACATGTATTGTGAACCTGCAGTGTGCCATGCTAGGCTCTGGGGAGTCAGGGAAGGAGATACTGTCTCTGCCTGAGGAAAGGACTGCATAGATGAATTCATGTTTCTCTGTGTGGGGCTCTGAGAAAGCTGGGTCAGCTCCTGACCTGTCGAAGCCTCAATGTGCTCATCTGAAAACAGAATTGAAAGACCTGTTTTTTCCCCTGCAAAACAGCCTCTGGGAACATGTCCTAAGTCTGTGCTTGGCATGTGGGATGTGCCTGTGGGTTTGTGTGTCCCATACAGGTGCAAGAGGTGAAGAGCATGGAAGGGTGGTTCCTAGTTAGCAGGATTAGGACTACAACTCAGCTCTGAAGAGAGGCTTAATAGAAAGCTCACAACCCCCCACAACTGGACACTTGTCTGTTGGGACAGATGAGCCCGTTGCAGGATAATTCAACCACCCCCAGGTCAGGAAGTGAAATTATGCTAATCTTTTGGTTTTGTAAATAACATCAACAAGCACTTCAAAAAGCCTGAACCTTGATTAATTTTTTATACCTAAAACTCATTTCTGGTTATTTGGCTATGAAACTGATCCAAATCATTCTGTTTGAGATCATGACCTTGTTATCTTGAAAAATATTGGACTAGCAGACAGCATAAAGTTATAATTAGGACCTAGGAGTCAGTGTTTAAATTTCAGATGTGTCTTCAATAGCTGAGTGGCCACAGAGTTCTCTCTCCATCTGTAAAAGCCTCCTTTTCATGATCTGTCATGAATGACAAACAAAAAAGATTTTAATATCCACTTAATGCTTTGTCATAAGGAAAATGTTGACATTATTTATGTAAGGTGTTTTCATAGTAGTTGTTGTTGTTGTTGTTAGGTACCCTGGAGTCGAGTCCAACTCATAATGACCCTATGTACAGCAGATCAAAACACTTCTTGATTCTGTGCCAGGCACACAATCTTATTTGTATTTAAACTCATTGTTGCAGACACTGTGTCAATCTATCTGGTGGAGGGTTTTCCTTTTTTTTGTTGACCTGCCACTCTCCCAACATGATGTCTTGCTCCAGGGAGTAATCAACCCTTAATGACAGCAGGAGACTGAGGCAGGAGGATCACAAGTTCAAAGCCAGCGAGGGCTACATAGAAAGCCTGTCTCAGAAAAGCCAAAATAAAAAAAAAAAATTAATTGATTTAAAAAGTCTTTGAAAGAACAAAAAGTTTCCCTCACTTTGTTTATGTAAAAACCCTTTAAAATATGGGAAGACAGCATTCAGGGACAACATGGCCACCTTAATCCTTCCATCCCATCTTCCTTCTCCATCCTTGCTCTTCATTTCTTTTATCTGTCCTTCTCTTGTTTCAGACTTTTCTTTTTAACAATAATGGCTGTGTGTGTGTGTGTGTGTGTGTGTGTGTGTGTGGTGTGTGGTAAGTTGAATTCACAGTCTTACATATGCTAGGCATCATTAACTTGCACCCCCAGCCCCATTTTTATTTTTATCTTAAGATGGGGTCTTGCTAAGTTACCCAGGCTGCCTCTGGCCTCAAACCTGTGATCCTCCTGTCTCTGCCTCCCAAGTTGCTGGGATTACAGGTGTGTGCTCCCACATCCAGCTATGTTGACTAAATCTTTTGGTGCTATAAATAATATCAGCAAACACTTCCAAAAGCCTGAACTGTGTGCCAAGCCCTGGGATAAACACTTTATTGGAAGCCACACATCATCCCCAAGGCCACTTCATGGGACTTCTCCCAGGGGGTCCTCCATCACCTCTGTTTAGAAATGAGGAGATAAAACAAGTAGCCCATGGATCACGGGGCAGAGCTGGGTTTTACCTTGTGAAGGAATTCTTCTGAAACACCGTAAGCCTGGATATGTTGTTCTTTGTGTACACTGTATTTGTTTGTGAATATTATGCATGAGTGGCTCCCTCTGGACTGTGAGCTCCTCGGATGCATGGGTGCTAGCCTGTTTATCACTGTACCATTTATGCGTAACAGCTGCAGGCAGAGAAGGTGCTCAGTCAGGGAATTGGAAAGAGAATTTGTGAATTAGGATCCAGGGAAAAGAGAATCTAAAAGGATATGTGGGAGACAGGACCATATTGAGTGTTTAACGTGTGCTGGAGTCTGAGGCACTTTTCTGGCAGCAGCCATGCCCCTTCTAGACCTCCCTCTGCTGCAGAGGCTAAGAAGCAGAAAGCTTCAATGGCACACGTGCCTCCAGCTAACACATGTTCCTTCGACTGGATACACAGGGATGAGACATGGGAAGAGTAGCAGGCCTTACTGGTCCCTTTGTCATGGAGCCTTTGAATCATCTTCTAGTCTCATCCTTCACTGCCTTTTCCCCTCTCTTCAGGCATCCTGAAGTTTTTTCCATTCTCCTATATGCCTAGATGCTTGTAGCAGTACCACTATGGCATCCGATCCTATCAGATATTAGAAGCTGTGCAGGGTTGAGCCTGGTTAGTACTTGGATAGGAGACCGCCTGGGAACACTAGGTGCTGTAGGCTTGGGAGGAGGACCCAGCAACCCACTCCCAAAAATCAACCTACCATTGAAAACCCTATGAATAGCAAAGAAGCACTGACAATAGTGTTTCACTTGTTGTACGTAGGGTTGCTTTGTGTCGGACACTGATTCGACGGTATCTAACAACAACAACATATGCCTAGATATCCCTTGATCCTTTGCTAGGAACTTTGTTTTCTTTATAATTTTTTGTCTGGCTAATTCCTACTACTTCATTAAAATTCAGCTCACATGTCACTTCCTCCAGATAGCCTTCCATGATTCCTATAGTCTGGGTTAGGTGCCTTGCTGTGGTAAGTAGAATTCTGAAGATGGTTCCAAAACTACACCCTATGGCTGCTCAATAAAACACCAATCTAGGTAATGCTGTCAATACATATTAGAGATATAATTAAAATACTAGGTGAGTTGGATTTTAAATAAAGGCAATTCTACATTGGCCTGAGTCATATGTACCCTTAAAAGCAGAGAAATTTCTTCAGATGGTCGCAGAAGAGGAAGGCAAAGAGGAGAAAGAGAGACATTCAAGGACTGGAAGTGCTGTTTCTGGTTTGAAGCTACAGAGAGCCAAGTGAGGAAGAATTGGAGTAGCTTCCATGAGGAAAAGCTCCCATGATAGTCAGCGAGGAAAGGGGAATCTCAGTCCTCCCACCTCATGGAACTGAATTCTGTCTACAACCTGAATGAACTTGGAAGCAAATTAACCCTCTGAGTCTCCAGGTAAGAGCCTTGCTCATCTGACATCTTGATTTTGGTCTTGTTAGACCCTTAGCAAAGAGCCTAGTTGAGTGATCTAGGCTTTTAACCTAAAGACCCGGGAAATGATACCTGCCTGTCCTGTGAGCCACTAAACTTGTAGTAATTTGATGTAAAGCAATAGAAACTAATATCTTTGCTCCATGATCCCTCGCCACTCTGCAATTTTCCTGCCCTCACCTCTACATAGTCAGAGCTTGTTTAGTTATGTCTCCAATTAGATTGTATTCCCTTAGGGCTATGGTGTTTCTGGGCTTGTTCACAGTTGTACTCCCTGATGCCAAACACAGATCGGGGAACACAGAAGGCACTAGGGGAATGTTTGCAACATAAGCAGATTTCCAGAGGGAGGGGCTGGGATGATCCCTGCAGGCTTCTGTGGAGCACTGTGAGGCGCCATTTTGTAGAAGACTTCACTTCTGTTTATCAACACAAGCAATATGATGAAGCGTCATGCCAAGTTGATATATGAATAACTGAGGTAAGATCCTAGGTACTTTTCTATAAGTACAAGTACCTGAAGCTTGGTGAGGTTTATCTTCCCAGATTCAAAATATTTCTTATTTCTGAGATAATACTCAAAAATTCTCATTGGTTAGTTGCAAAGCTCAAACTTTCCACCTCTGATGTAGTTCCTTTTAGGAACCACCTCAAATTTGGCACCTCAACCTTGGCAGGGCACATCAAATTCTATACTAAATACATGTTGGTTATATGCATTACAGTTAGCTCCCTTGGCCTCTCAAAGTCTGAACTGTCAGTTGACAGATGAGTCAGGACTCTTGGTTGCAAGTGGACTGGAGTAAAATGAGCGTTTATAATTGTCTGTACCTGCACTGTCTAAAGGCCAGAGGTTGAGGAATATGTAGATCCATGGGCTCACACTTAATCATCATGATGATGTCTCTCCCATCATGCCATGGTTTAGATTTCTTCTTTGTGTGGGCTTGACTCTTCAGGTGACTTTCTTTACATCAGTCACTAAAATTAGTTTTAGACTATGTGGCCATTACAGTCCATCCTTCCTGAAGAAAGGTTGAGACCCATGGGTTCCATATTCATTGTTGTTGTTGTTAGGTGCCATCAAGGTAGGGCTGACTCATAGCAACCCTACATGCAACAGAATGAAATACTCCCAAACGTGCCATGCCTGGCATTATGCAAGTGCTTCTCTGCTATTCATAGGGTTTTCAATAGCAGATTGTTTCAGGAGTAGATTTCCAGGTTCTTTTCTCTAGCCTAGAGCATCTGATATTCCCAGGCAGTCTCCCATGCAAGGACTAACCAGGACCCATCCTACTTAACTTCTGAGATCTGACAGGATTGGATGCCAGGGTGGTACAGCTACAGGCACATTCATGGATTCAACCAACTGCAGATTGAAAATATTTTAAAAAATTATGGCTGCTGAACACATGCAGACCTTTTTCTCTTCTCATAATTCCCTAAACAATAAAACATAACAACTATTTACATAGCTTTTATATAGTATTAGGTACTGTATGTAACCTGGAGATGATTAAGAGATTATGAGAAGATGTATCTAGGTTACAGACAAATACTCTACCACTTTATATAATGGACTTGAGCATCTACAGCTTTTGGTATCCATTGGGTATCCTAGAACATCCTCTGTGACACCAACAGACAAATAAATGTAGTTTAATTTTTTCAATGGTCTTAGTTACCATAAATCTCAGCAAAGCCTCTCGTGTACCTTGGCTCATCAAGCCCATTTCTGTCTGGTCAGCCTGGGTCACCTTGTCACTTAAATGCACTGACCCCAGAGGAAATTACCAGATGAAGATGGAATTGATACCAATGGGCATGGACAATAGGAACCACCATAGTTCAGTGAAAGTATGGTTGCCAGTCACACTTTCTGTCCTGTAAGTGATTCTGTTCCCATCATTTTGAGTCACACATGCTCCTGTCTGTTTGAGGTTATGAGCTCAGCCATTCTAACCAGTCTCTTCCCTCCATTTTAGTGCCCTGTCTGCCTTGTCTTCCAATATCTTAACCCTTTAGGAACTCCCTTCTAGGTTGGCTTCACTCCTGGGCAAGGCCAAGGCTGACACAGGTTTTCTTTTTCTTTTTTTTTTCCCCCAAGAGGGATAGCAGATGAATCTAATTAATTAAGTAGATACAGGTAAATGATGTAAATCTAGATGAGTAAATATTACTAATTTGCCTTGAAAAGAGAAATGGGCAAGTTATGTTCTTTTTACTACCCAAGGGATGCTAATTAGCAATCCTAGTCTAGTTTTCTGTTGTCTGTTTTCTTTCCTGGAGATAAACAAATCAAGTTGAAAAGAAGGCTGCAAAGAATTCCCACAGAGGAGCTTTTTAATGAGTAGGATGTGGGTTGAGGGGATGTAAGGGAAGGGTTGGAGTTGGATGGGAGATTATTAGAGAGCTAAAGGAATATTACTTACCTGCAAGCAGAATCAAGCTTGCCCTGTGATTTTTAGGGAGACACACTGTAGCTTGATACCAGGAAGCCATTTCTAGCCATCTGAGCTCTCTAACTGGGTATAAAAGAGACTCTAGAAGTAATGACTATTTGTTTGCAGAGGTGTCCAAGAAGGGGCTGAGTGGCACCTGTCAGATATGCTGTGGAAGGGAATATTACAGAGTGTGGGAAGTGATGAGTTTCAAAGTTCCTTGAAACTAGGAAATCCTGAGATTCAATATTCAACCTGTCCTCTTCCAAAATAGAGGGCTGTCAGAGCTCATGAATTATTCCCAGGAAAGAGCTTAGAGTATCATAGAACAACTAAATCTACCATCAGTTCCTCATGATAAAGCCAAGAGACAGAGCAGAGTTGCAATTCCCATGACTTCCAAAAACCATGCAAATTCTTCATTTTGTGACACAATTTTAGAAGCTTTCAGAATTTTCCTGCTGTTCTTTCCAGATTTCCACCATTACAAGTCCATCCTGTTTAACACCCAGGCCCATTATACAGCCAAGGCTCACAGACAGGAGGTTTTGGGAAGAGAACTCTACCTGCCTTGACTTCAATTTCCTTTTCTGCACAATTGGAAGATGAATGAGTGCTCTCCAAGGTCTACTCCAGCTCTGAGCATTCATATGATTCCATGATTTCATAAACACAGAATTTTTTTAGATCAATCGAGTTCAGGCTGGGGCACTGCCTGTGGCCTGAATGGACAGCTGATATTAAGATAGGACTATAGTAATGGGCTCCAAGGTGTTACTATTGAAGGAAAAAATGCAAATGGGAAGGTATAATAAATTATTTCTCTTCTACAAGAGAACACCCATGTGATTTTGTAGCTTTATTGCCTGCCTAGTAACTGGTTAATTATCTTGTCCATAGTGGGTACATAATAAGTGTTTGTTGAACTGAATACTATAGAACTTTTCCATTGATTTGTTGTTGTTGTTGTTGTTAGGTGCTGTCAAGTCGGTATCTGACTCATAGCAACCCTCTGTACAACAGGGGAAACACTATTGTCAGTGTTTCTCTGCTGTTCATAGGGTTTTCAATGGCAGATTGATTTTTGGGAGGGGATTGCCAAGTCCTTCTCCCAAGCCTACAGCTTCTGGTGTTCCCAGGCAGTCTCCCATCCAGGTACTAACCAGGTCTGACCCTGTTTAGCTTCCGAGATCTGACAGGATTGGATGCCACAGGGCTATGGCTGCAGGCCTCCCATTGATTTAGCCAAACCAAATAACTCATGCTTCCCAAAGTGTGGTATGCACTTTTGTGCTTTGTATGAATTTTGTTCTTCCTTTCCATGATTCCTGCTTGGGTTCATGGCATGTTCTAGGAAACCAAAAGTCTTTAGAACAAGTGTAAGACATGATGAGATATTAGGACATGATATCAAAGACAGGAAACAATGTACAACTGGGCCACATGGACTTAGCAACTGGAAAGCTCTACATAGACTTCTGCCCATCTCCAGTGTCTAATGGTTCCATATCTGGTTTTCCATGGTTTTGCTCCATTCTCTTGGTTCTCTCTATATACATATACCTCTGCTAACTCCTTAGGATGCCAATGGCTAACTGCCTAGTTTCAAGTACATGTGACTCTATTAATTCCAGTACTTATCACCTCCTGACATGATTTCAGGGTCTCTTAGTTAAAATTTGCAAAAGGGTATGAGGTGGTGATGCTTGGCCCATTGGTGTAGGCACACATCTATAGATCCAGTTGCTTTTGCTCATAAGGGCCAGGTATATGCAGTCATACAGTTTCTTGTTCCAGAGGCCATCAAGATGACATTACAAGTTAGAAAGGCAAGTTGAGTGTGGCAGGCAAATTGACCCACGGCATTCTTTGGAGACAATTTTGACCTTCTCTTTGATTAGTGAGTTCCTAACAATAACAAGAACATTCACTTTTCAAAGCTCATTGCAAATATTATGCCCTTTTAAAGTTTTATCTCCCTTGGCAGAATCATTTGCTCTTTTCTGGTTGCTCCCATACTTTCCTCATACTTAATGAAATGTTCATCCAGTTATTCTTTCATTCATTCTACAGGTGTGCACCAAACACTGTCTGTGAGCCAAGGACTATGCTGGATGAGGTAGGATATCTTGATCTCAAAGAACACAGCAATCTTGGTAGAAAATTCATGAATCAGGACAAGTAGAATACTCAGAACAGTGTCTCAAATAGAAAACCTCTAATGAACGTTAATTTTTGTATTAATTGGTACATTATAGCATAGCAGTCAAGGTCATAAGTTCTGAGGCCAGGTTGCCTATTTCTGCTACTTATGTGTAATCTTGGGCAAGAGATATTTTTCTTCAGTGCCTCATTTTTCCCATTGGTAAAATGGTCATAAAGAATAAGTAAATTCAATATTCAAAGACATGCAAAAACCACAAATATCCATCAATGGATGAATAGATAAAGAAAATGTGCCTTATACATACAATTAAATCTTATATAGCCATTAAAAAGAACATTCTATAATATGCCATAATAGGGATAGACCTCAAAGATGTTATGCTAAGTGAAATAAACTAGTTATGAAAGGACAAATACAGCACAATTCTTGCATCAAGATATGAAAAGTAGTCAAGGTCATAGAAGCATAAAATACAAAGGTGATTGCCAAGGGGTGGGAAGGAGGAGGAGAAATTAATTCTTAGGTGGTATGGAGTCTCAGTTTTAGAAAAGATAAACGTTGTAGAGATCTATTGTGCAAAATGAACATATGTTGTTGTTGTTAGGTGCCATCAAGTCGAGTCGAGCCTGACTCTTAGCGACCCTACATACATATATGTACGTATGGAGATGTTGTTGTTGTTGTTGTTGTTAGGTGCCGTCGAGTTGGTATCTGACTCATAGCGACCCTCATAGGGTTTTCAATGGCTGACTATTTCGGGATTGCCTTGGGAGTGGATTGCCAGGCCCTGCTCCCATTTTTGTGGTGCTGGGAATTGAACTCGTGTCCTCAGAGACTGCAGAGCAGCACTCTACCAACTCAGCTAAATCCCAGCCTGTATGGAGATATATATATATATATATATATATATATATATATATATATATATATACACACACACACACACACATATACACATATACATGTGTGTGTGTGTATATATACACATATATATACATATATATGTATATACACATATATGTGTACACACACATACACACACACACACACACACACACACACACACGCATATATATGCATCCTGCAGCTGTAGCCCTGTGGCATCTGATCCTGTCAGATTTCAGAAGCTAAGCAGGGTCGGGCCTGGTTAGTACTTGGGTGGGAGATTGCTTGGGGACACCAGGTGCTGTAGGCTTGGGAGAAGGACCCAGCAACCCACTCCCCAAAATCAATCTGCCATTGAAAACCCTATGAACAGCAGAGAAGCACTGACAATAGTGTTTCGCCTGTTGTATATAGTGTCGCTCTGAGTCAGATACCAACTCGACGGCACCTAACGTCTAAGATGACAACAGGATATATGTATATTATGTTGTTATATAATACTCTTAAACTATATATCTAAAATGGTTAAGGTGTTAAATTTAATGTTATACATATACATATATATTTTTTGCCATAATAAAAGTGTTTAAAGAAAAACAAATATTCCTTTTAATAGCTTATACTACTGGAACTACTTGGCAATAAAATTTCCAAACAGTTCTAGTTGGGGCGGGGGAGAGAGAGAGAGAGAGAGAGAGAGAGAGAGAGAGAGAGAGAGAGAGAGAGAGAGAATGAATTCACATGCAAGCTATTTAGAACACCATCTGGTATATGCTAATCATATCATGCTGTGAGGGCTTGCATATTGCATGTTGCAGTGATGCTGAAAGCTATGCCCTAGTATTTTAGATACCAGCAGGGTCACCCGTGGTGGACAGGTTTCAGTTGAGCTTCCAGACCAAGACAGACTTGGCAGAAGTACCTGACAACCCACTCCTGAAACAATTAGCCATTGAAAACCCTATGAGTAATAGAGAAGCATTGTCAAATATAGTGCCAGAAAATGAGCCCCCCAGACTGGAAGACATTTAAAAGACGATGAGGGAAGAGTTCCTTCCTCAAAGTGGAGTCAACCTTAATTACAGGAATGGAGCAAACCCCCTGGGACCTACTTTTGTTGATATGGCATGACTCAAAATGAGAAGAAACATTGTTAGTTGCCTTCGAGTCAGTATCTGACTCATAGCGACCCTCATCGGGTTTTCAGTGGCTGACTGTTTCGGGATTGCCTTGGGAGTGGATTGTCAGGTCCTGCTCCCATTTTTGCGGTGCTGGGGATTGAACTCGGGACCTCAGAGACTACAGCGCAGCGCTCTACCAACTGAGCTAAATCCCAGCCCATAGTGATGGCAATATTCGGCTCAAACATAAAAAGTTCATGTGAATGCACAGTGTGTGGTAGCATTTTGTTCTGCTGTCCATAGGGTTGCTATGAGTTGGACCTGACTCAATGGCACTCCACAACAACACACGAACATGGTAATTAAATAAAATGTGATAAGTGATGTTATAAGAGAGTTTAAAGAAGGTACCATGGAAAACCACAGTATACAGTGAAGTACACAGAATGACTCTGGCTCTGTGGGTGAGAGTGATTTAAGCAATCACACTATGCAGCTCTTCTGCATTGAGAGGCTGCCAGGGGTGGTGCACTCTGTCTATATGTTCTCTATTTTCTCAATTAACATTCATGGTAGGCATTATTTCCTGTGAGATTATATATGCCTTATGAGCAAGATCTATATCAGTCTTGCTCAGCATTGCATATTTAATGTCTTTCACAAGAATAAATATTTGTTGAATCAGTAAATTTTACCAGTGTTCACAGTATGGCTCAGGAATGCTAATGGCTGCTTCCACGGTGAATGGCAGAGTCAGAATCAAAACCAGCTCTGTCTAGCTGCAAACACTGTAATGTCCCAATGCAGTCGATGGCTCATCCTCTTTCAAACCTCTACAACAATTGGGTAAATGGGCAATTCTTTAATTATAGGAAGAAACTGCCCTTGAATGGAGTATTCCTAAACTAATCCTATTGTCCTTGCTTCCAACCTGGTTGCCCCATTTCATGACTCTGTGAACCCTGATAGGTGGCTTCACATCTCTAGGCTGTGTCTTGGCCTGGAAACTACGGGATAATAGTTGTGAGACAGTAATTCACAGAAAAGCAACCCCATGAGTTTAGCATTGGTCCACATTGGTTTAGAGTTGGTCCCCATGCATTTAGCATTGGTACGTTTAGCATTGGATCCTGGCTTCTTGAGCAGGTGGCGTCTGTTGGTTAGGGAGGAGCAAGGAGCATGGAGCAGAAAGGCAAGCAATGGTCCCCCCAAACTACCTGGCACAGTGCTGCTGCATTCAGACAAGATCAAGGCTGTGAGGACCTAAGAAGTCAAAGGAGGACATCTTGAAGTAGCTTCACATTCCTTTCTTCCTCTGTGAGAGGCCTTCTCTTGTCACATGTGTGAGAACAGAGCAGCCCTTCACCACTGGAAGACATGGACCAGGTCTGTTTCCAAATCCCCCTGCTAAATATGTGTGGGCTCCTCATACTTTCCTACTGCCAGGTGGAGCGCCATCCCTGGTTCTGACCCTTCAGCCACTCCACATTCCTAGGATGGCATTGGTGGTCTCACTGACAGGAAAGATTATAGGATGATTGAGGCAAGGAGGCCAATCTGCCTGGTTTTCAGGTTCCTCACAAGCCATGGCATTGTCAGTTGGTGGATGTTTCTAAGGAGTGGCTTGCATCTTCTGAAGCCAACAGATGTGGGCATGTGCTAACTGCTTGGCCTGTGAGTGTGGGTGTGAACACATGGTTACTGAGCACCACTGTGGACCAGGCACAGTCCTGGGTGTTTCATTTAGTGGCGCTATGATGTAAGTGTTAATACTCCCATTTTCCAAGAAAAAGAAGCAGTGCCTTAGAGATGTCATGTGACCCCACTGAGGTCAGAGTGCTGGTCAGTGTGCACCTGACCTTATAAACCAGACCTACTTATCTTCAAAGGACAAGCCTTTCTTTCCCCTACCACAGGCCACCCCTTCAAATGACTAATTAATCACTTTCATGCACACAAATACCTGTAACCTTCATAACAATGGCCTGAGGTAGCTGTTATCAAGGAAATTGAGGATATGAGAGGATAAATTACTCAAGTCTCAGATGCACAAACTCCTTCATTCCTTTATATTACAGGTCACCAATCCCTCCAGGTCTTATGGTATGGGGTTCTGGGTTATCACCCTGATGAGACATTTTGGTCTCACCTTCATGGAGCTTGCAGTCTATTGAGGGAGTTAGGTAAACACTGTCACACCATAACCAGTTGCGTGTAGGAAGTGACATTAAAACAAATACATAGTGTTTGAGCCTGCATCTGTACCACTGTGGCATCTGATCCTGTCAGATCATGGCAGCTAAGCAGGGTCAGGCCTGGTTAGTACTTGGATGGGAGACGGCCTGGGAACACAAGGTGCTATAGGCTTGGGAGATGGACCTGTCAATCCACTCCCAAAAATCAACCCACCATTGAAAACTCTATGAATAGCAGAGAAGCACTGGCAGTAGGGTTTCATCTGTTGTGTGTAGGGTAGCTATGAATCAGACACCAACTCAGTGGCAACAAACAACAGCATAGTGTTTGAGATTAGAATGAGGAAGTTTCTCAGGAAAGAATCTTGAAAAAGGAACTTGTAAACTGAGACCATGGGGAAGAGAGAAAGCAGGATCATGGCCTGAATGTTTGTTCCATGCCCAAATTCATCTAGTGAAGCCCTAACACCCGTTGGGATTAAACTTGGAGATGAGGCCCTATGAGAGGGGGTTAGGTTCAGATGGGCTATGAGGGTGGGGTCTGCACAATAAGATTACTGTTTTCAGAATAAGTGGAAGAGACACTCGAGCTCCCTTTCTACCACGCAAGGACACATGAAAAGGCAGCTTATATAAACAGAGTCCTCACCAGGAACTGACTCTCACCCTGCCTGAACCTTGAGCTTGCACATTCCAGCCTCTAAAACTGAGAAAGGAATATTTACTGTGGAAGACACCCAGACCATAGTGTTTTGCTTTGTCCCCGAAGCTGTCTAAGACAGCATGAGTTGAACCTGCTCCAGAGAATCCACAGGCTATTTTCTCCCATATGCTGATTCTTCCAGCAAGGAAAAAAGAGCTGTTAGCTATACAAGTTTGCAGCTAACTCAAGCATTCTGTTTGGGCCTATGCAGACATTTCAGGAGTCAGTTAACAACCATTCCAGGAAAAGTTATTTGCTTCAGTGTGAAGAAAGCAATAGACATGTAGCCATTAAATGAAATGGTTTTGGGCATTAAGTCAATTTCTGGGGGAAATGGAATCTGGATAAACTGGCACCTTTGAGCATGTCTGACGTTCACTGCCCTTTCATGGTTCTCAACACAATTTTACCAGCAAAAATTGTTTCTCAGTGTGGAACCTGCTGGTGCCAGATAAATGAAAACCCTTTTGGCCTTGGGGAGTAGTTGAGAGAGGGAGGGGAGAGAGAGAAAGAAAGAGAGAGAGAGAGAGAGAGAGAGAGAGAGAGAGAGAGCAAGCGCTAGTGAAAGAGAGAATGGGAGAGACAGAGAGAGAGGCGAGAGAAGCCATTTTTTCTTTTTTTCTTGGAAATTTTTATTGTACAACTTAATGTGTTTCATTCTGACATGCATTTCATTGTGACATTTCCATATATGCATTTCATTGCACACTGCACAGATAACTTCCATCTTACCCTCTTGTGCCCCTCTTCCCCCCTCACACCTCCCCACCAATGGCCTCTCTTCTACTTGCATGTCTTTTTGTGGGAATATTTTTCTGTATACCCTTGCATCCCAATTATAATTGAAGTCCACACTTTTTTCTGTAGTGATCTATCTTTTTACATTGTCAGCAGTATTACATGAATAATCTAGCCTATTTGCATTATTACCATTCTTTGGTATTGTTGGCATTATTATAATTATTTCCCAAACTATTAAAGTTGGGCTGTTTACTTTGAGGTCGCCCTCTCTCTCATTCCTCGCTTCTCCTTGTCTCTCCTTCCCCTCCTGTCTTCTCCCATCATCGCTTCCTTTTGCTAGATCCTTCTCTCCTTCTTTTGGCTTCTGGAATTGTCCCTTCTCTGCTAAGTTTACATTAGCTTTTTATTATCAACAGAGTCAAGGAAATCCCCACTGAATGGGAAAAAACCTTCCTATCCTATATATGGGACAGAGGACTAATTTCCAGAATTTATAAAGAACTCAAGAAAGCAATACCCAAGAAAAAATTAATCCAATACACAAATGGGCAAAAGAACTGAACAGACAGTTCTCAAATGAATAGGCTCATAAAGCCATGAAACACATGAAAAAATGCTCGATATCCCTAGCCATTAGGGACATGCAAATCAAAACAACTCTGAGGTTCCACCTTACTCCAGTAAGAATGGCCAAGATCTATAAAACAAATAAATGCTGGCAAGTCTATGGAGAAAAGGGAACCCTCTTACACTGCTGGTGGAGCTGTAAATTGGTTCAGCCACTTTGGAAATCAATATGGATGTACCTTAGAAAACTGAAAATAGATCTTACCATATGACCCAGCTATAACACTATTGGGAATATACCCAAAGGGAGATGAGTCATCATACTACAGAGACAACTGCATCTCCATGTTCAATGCAGCACTTTTCATAATAGCAAGATATGGAATCCACCAAAGTGCCCATCAACAGAAGAATGGATAAAAAAATTATGGTACATATATACAATGGAATACTACTCAGCAATCAAAAAATGAAATAATTTCATTTACAGCAAAATGGATGGAATTGGAGAAAATTATTTTAAGTGAATGAACACAAGCCCAAAAAGAGAAATATCACATGATCTCTCACTCCTATGTGGGAGCTGAATCAAATTTAAAAGAAGGGAAAAAGCCTATACAGAAATTGGAACCTAATAAGAAGACATTTCTCTAGGGTGAAGGTGTTTAAGCTCTCTCTGGTACTAGAGCTGGGAAGATAACCCTGGTCTATCAGGAAAATAGAAACCACTTTAGGTACAAAATGACTTATTACAGGAAATTAGTGCACATAAAATGATGAGAAATACTGGAAGGACAAAGGACAGGAAAAGCTGCTGATAGTTTTTCACAAGCTTCCAAATAATCCAGAACTGTAGGAAACTGCCACCAATGATTATATTTGATTACCACATGAAAACAAGTGATTTATAAGAGAAAACCTAGAGATTCCTGTAAACTATGTCATCTATTGAGGTCCATGCATATGTCTGGTTGATTCAGAGAAGTTATAATATGCCATTTGCCTCTTACCATTCTCAACCTGTTGACCAAATCTAAAGCATAACCCCAGCGCAAACCATTCTGGGAAATGTAGCTGCCAGGCCCCCAGCACTTGAGAAATAAGGGTGAATTCAGCAGGAATGTAAATAGTGGTCAACTCATAATAGACTTCCTGGTAGAGCAGGTTTACTGAATCATCTCCATAGTTTTTTCTGTTACTCCATCTGCGTTAATTACTTTTTCATTACTGCCAAAAATACCCGAGGTTACATTGGCTCACAATTTTGGAGGTTGCAGTCCATGGTTAATTGACCGGGTTACTTCTGGGCCTATAGTGAGGCAATACATCATCATGGGAGCATGTGGTGAAACCATTGACCTGATGGCTGGGATGCAAAAGAGAGAGACAAGCATCTTACAACCCCCTCTGAAGGCACTCTTCCAAGGACATAAAACCTCCTATGATTTCCCACCTCTTAATGTTTTCTACCACTTTTTAATGGCATTGACTTGTTGTTGTTGTTAGGTGCCATTGAGTCGAGTCCGACTCATAGCGACCCTATGTACAGCAGATCAAAACACTTGCCGATTCTGTGCCAGGCAAATGATCTTACTTATGTTTAAGCCCATTGTTGCAGACACTGTGTCAATCCATCTGGTGGACGGTTTTCCTCTTTTGCGTTGACCTGCCACTCTTCCAAACATGATGTCCTTCTCCAGGGATTGTTCTCTCCTGACTACATGTCCGAAACATGTAAGATGCAGTTTGGCCATTTTTGCTTCCAAGGAGCACTCTGGTTGTACTTCTTCTAGGACAGATTTGTTGGTTCTTTTGGCAGTCCATGGTATATTCAATAGACGTCTCCAGCACCACAATTCAAAAGCATCAATTCTTTTTCTGTCTCTCTTGTTCAATGTCCAGCTTTCACAACC
>VMDO01026449.1:15010-26815 GCA_007922755.1 Pedetes capensis | reverse complement strand
GGTATATTTAATATTGTATAGAGACAATTTGTTGATATTAATCTATAAATTTAATGCAAGCATTTTTAATGCTCTCTACTTTTTATTTAGTAATTTTTTTATTTTTTTCATTCCAGGATCATACTTATTAATGTGTATAAAATATAGATACAAATATGCATACTGTGATTATTTTGAAGCCAAACAAGTACCATTTACCAGTAGCTGATAAACCATCATTTCCCTGGTAAATAGACTTTCTTCAATTGAAGAAAATCACTAGAATAAGTTCTTAAATTATAAAAATGGTAGGCAAATAACCAACAAGTATCTTTGGGGAAAATAATAAAGTCATTATTGTCCTGAATGAGCTCAATTGATAGAGTACTGGCTCTGCTGCTCTAAGGCCCCAAGTTTGATCCCCAGCATCACAATAAGGGGAGAAGGACCTGGCAACCCACTCTTGAAATAATCCTGAAACAACCAGTCATCGAAAATCTGTGAATAGCAGAGAAGCACTGGTGTGCCAGGCATGGCACAGTGTCTGTGGGGGATTATTTCATCCTATTCTACATAGGATCACTCTGAGTCAGACCTGACAGGACAGCACTTAACAACAAACATCAACAAATCTTGAATGTAGAAATTCAGACGAGATCTAGGTCTTCTTTGCTTATTAATGCACTCCCCTATTTCTTTCTCAGACCTGAGCCTAAGTGGAGCATTTCAGGGGAGATGGTCAAACGAAGCCTCTGCATCTCAGCCAGAGAAAGACTCCACAGGCATTATTGTCTCTAGATCAGGCAACCAGACACTGGGACAGTGCCTTGAAGGGCTCTTCAGTCATCTTTCTTCTATTGTGCCACTATAGTGCAGTGTCATGATGTGCTGCAAAGGACAAAGGCCTAACAAGGACAGAATATGTAGATTCTGACAACTTCTGGTTGGGTGGCCATCAACTGCTCACTTTGTTTTACTTAGTATTGGCTCCTTCATTTTTATATTAATTCCTTAAGGTCCCTCTGTATTTAAAAATAATATGACTTTTAACATAAAATTGGCATAGCTACTATAGTCTTTCCTTCTACAGCTGGTATCAAGGGTAGATTTAATAATTATAGCTTTCTTCCACCCCACATTTTCCTTAACTTCTACCCACCTTCATTCCTCAGTTTTTACCTAATGTAGTGACTCAATTTTTTATTTCTAAAGGATCCACACCCTCATTCATTCATTCATTATTAAATTGGCACATTTCCTTTTAACAATAACAGTAAAATAATCATGTTAAATCACATATTTCCACTTAATAATCCCTTTCTCTTTTGATTTATAGCTACCGGAAGACACGAATGGCAAAGGAACATCCTCATCTTCCAATTTAATGGCACTATGGCTGTGTTCCTTGATGGAAGCTCCCTCTTTGGGGAAAAAAACAAAAGAGGCCTGTATGCCTATAAATTCCAAGGCTAGGAGATTATAAAAAGTCATTCTGCAATGGAGTTCATTAGGTACAATAGTAAAAAGGTCCTCTCTCCTCCATTCATTGGTTTCCAGCCCTGACTACCATGGCTATGGTGGAAATAGTACAATATGTTTGTTTGTTGTATGAAGTAATACCACATTTCATGGGAAAATCCCCAACACACATGGTATACAAAACTCCTCCCACTAGAAAGAGTTAGCTTCACAATTCAGAGTTACCATGGGTGGAACTGTTGAATGACATAAACCACAAATACCCATTTCTGGCTAGAGTCAACATACCATGTAGATCCATCAATATATCAGGCAGTCAAATGTCCCTGTTTTGATATCTAGTCATAAAAATTGTCCAAAAGCTAAAGGAGAGGCTGAGAAAGAGGCAAAGAAATAATAAAGGAAGACATTATAGGTGTCTGAGACAACTGCTGTGCAATTTACTTGTCTTCTGGGGCTAATTGGACCCAGTCTTTTATATACCATTCCAATTTAGTGGTAGTGCATGCCTGACTTAATAATTGATTGGAATGGAAAACATCAAGCTAGTGATATGCAACTTAGATTCCATATTCACTTGATGTTCTATAGCAGATACTCAGTTTTTCACAGGGTTCATTAACCAGGAACTCTTTCTCAAATGAAGAACTGCTGTTGACAGAGGATGACAAAATATTGCTCCAAATTGTGTATCTCCCCAATATTTCTCCTGTTTGAGATCACCAGAGTCTTCATAAAACATCCCAAAGTACAAAAGACATTTGAAGTATCATTGGTTATAAGATTCAGGCCTCAGACAGCCTATGCAGCAGCTTGGGTTTGAAGAGTGCTCTTTTTCAATGTTTTACTCTAAACTGGAAACTTTATATTTAATTTCACAAAAAGGAAAAAAAAAGGAGGGAATTGCTCAGAATTGCATATCCAAATTCTTCCTGCTTCCAAAAATTAAAAAAACCCACCAAGCATTCTGTCTCTTTCTTTGAGATGACCAGAATTAAGTACAGCAACTTGCCTTTGTACTCTTTATTTCAGCAAGTCCCCAAGAAACTGAATTTCACTTCACTAATTTTGGCAAAAGACTGCATTTTCTTCTGACTAACCATCATACCATCTGGCATGCTTGTACTTTTCTAAGGTATTTAGAGTACTTATCACTTCTTTCTTCTCTAATCCAATTAGCATATTGACATAGAAGGAATGGGCCAGCATGCATTTTTGTGTAATACTAAGACACTCAAGTTTCCTACCAATTATATTACAATCAAATGCAGAGATGATATAAATGTGATTTAAAATATGATGGTATTACTCTTGCATTCATGTGAAACTTCTAATTATCCTAATTAATATGGGCAGAGAAAACTGTTTCTAAGTCAATAGTCGTATGCAAGGGGTCATAGGTTATGTTTTGCTCAATAACAGAACATAAATATCATAATTAAAACTCAAATGACACCTACCATTGAAATCATTACCTTTGTAAAATTTATGATAATTTCCAAATATTACCAAGTCCCATCTGGTTTCTGCACTGACCAAAAGGAATTTAAAGAATATATTTGTCAAAAGGTAGATATCGGCACCTTTGACATCTCTGTTTTGTGATGGTGGTACTAATCTCAAATACTTCCCTCAGGAAATTACTTTTTGGGAGAAGGAGGGTGGAATTTCAAGAGCCTTCCAATTTAGTCCTTCTTACACTAACCACCCTTATTCCATGAGTCAGAGGGCCATGGTGGAGATTGTTTATTTGCCAGTTATGTCTACTCCAATCATACATTCAGGAGCCATAGAAATAAGCAGAACATAGCTTACAGACTTACTAACTATTGTTGTTGTTCAGTGCCATCAAGTCTTGTTGGGGATTTTTAAAATTATACTTCCCAGCTAGGGTCCCTCATAACAGCCTGAGGGGCTGACCCCTAGTTGACCCCAGGGCTCATCTCACTCGCTCAAAACGGCCCCTCCCATCGAGTGAGCAAAGATGGCCCCCGGCCAGCTTGACCAGCCTTAACCACCTTAATTTTGATTGGCTCCCCTCACCACCTTGCAGGTAATAACTGTCTCCACTTGGCAGTTATATCCGTTTGCCCATTGTACCTGCCAGCTGTGTGCCCTGATAGGCTGAACCCCACCATGTGACCCTTCTAGGACCCTATAAAAGCAGGGCTCCTGGACCCCATATCCATCCCTGTAGCACCACCGATCCTGACCTCTCTGACCATCTCCTGAACCTCATCACCTGGACCAGCGCTCCCTACTCCAGCAAGACCATCTAGCAAGCCGGCGAGTTCAAGCCCAGGGGCCCCGAAGAGCCAAAGGCACCTAGCAAGCCACGAAGAGCCTCCCAACTCCTCCCATCCTTGGGAAGGAGGGGGGTAAAGAAGGCGAGCCATGAGAGTCAAGACCATTGGACCTCAATTGAACACCAGCGGCTGTGGCTGTGCCTTTCAGGCTGAGCTGTCCCAGCACTTAGCCTGCAGCATTCCATGCTGCAGGCCTAGAGCCAGCACTTAAAGGGATAGAGCCTTGCTCTATAGGGGCTGTTTTCTCCCTGCTCTCCATAAGGGGAGCACCCCAATAAACCTTCCCTGTTCTTCTCCAACCATCTGAAAGTCTCCCGAGGTCCTTCTTTCCCGACACCGGCCATGCTTTTATGTTGAGGGTTTGGCCCTAACTTTAGCTGGGCTAGAGCTAAAACCCCGACAAAGTCCGGTCCAACTCATAATGACCCTATGTACAACAGAAGGAAACATTCCTTGATGCTGTGCTATGCTCTGCTATGCTTGGCCCTATGGCAGGGCTTCTCTGCTATTCCTAAGGTTCCCAATGGCTGATTATTTCAGGATTGGGGTTGCCAGGTCCTTCTCCCATTTTTATAGTGCCAGGGGATTGAACCCAGGGCCTCAGAGCACACAGAGCAAGAACTCTACCAACTGAGCTAAACTGAACTATTTTGTTGTAAGATTGTGAGAAGAATGTCTGCCAAAGCTGTATAAGCTCTCATGACATTTGTTGCTTTAAGCCCTCTATTATCTTTATTAACTCATATCATGTTTTAAAATTGCAACCTCTGCTCTCAAAAAGGTATGATTAACCTGTTTTTACTCTATACCAATTAATTAATATTTTTGTAGGTTCTTAAAGTTTCCTTTCTTGATTATTTTCTATATATTAAAAGCTTTCTGGTAAACATTATTTTATTGTAAATTGTATGTAAGTGTTTATGTTAGGTGGGCGCGGGGCTTCTCCTCCTCTCTGAGAGAACCACTAGGAGACTCCTGCAGAGCCACCCTATGCCCCACAGAGCCTACACATGCACATGGGCTGGAGTCTCAGGTGCCTCACAGTGTTTCTGTGTGCACATTCCACATCTGGGCTTTGCTCTCCTGGAGGGCAGGTATCGAATCCTGGTTACCTTGGTCCTCCTTCTCCTGGCCTCTAGTGTGATGTCATGAGCCCCCTCAATTTTGTTTCTGTTAGGCAGGACCTATTATGAAATGACTTCTTCCTATAAGATGGTGCCTTCTTCTACCCACTATCCCCCAGTCCTCAAAAAGCCTGCCAAACCTTGACTTAAAATGTGCACCTGGTTGGCAACACGTCCAGTCTATCAGAACCTGCTTCCTACTTATCCCAATGTGACACATCAATCACCCATTCCCCCAACCACCTAGAGCCCATAAAAGCCTTCCTCCCCATCAGCTGCTTTCTCCTTTGCTAGACACACCTTCGGCAGCTTCTCCCAATAAATATCTGTTGAGTTTACAGGTTTCCAGCTCCTAACCTAACAGTTTTTATATACTGAACAGTTGTTTTTAAATGAAGTAAATTAGTTGATACTCCAAATGTTGTTAGGTGCTGTCGAGTCGGTATCTGACTCATAACGACCCTATGTACAACAGGTAAAACAGTATTGCTACTGCTTCTCTATTATTCCTAGGGTTTTCAATGGCTGATTGTTTTTTGGGAGTGGGTTGCTGGATCCTTCTCCCAAGCCTACAGCACCTGGTGGTCCCAGGAAGTCTTCTATACAAGTACTAACCATCCTGGACCCTGTTTAACTTCCAAGATCTGACAGTTTTAGAAGCCACAGTGGTATGGCTACATGCAATTCTCCAAATAGGCTCCTTTTCCCCCCTCTTTTTATAAATTCTAATCCTTTCTTTGGTCCCTACAATAGCATACCAGAAAGAACTTGCAAATGTACATGTTGTAGTTGTTGTTGTTGTTAGGTGCCGTCGAGTTGGTATCTGACTCATAGCGACCCTCTGTACAACAGGGGAAACACTATTGTCAGTGCTTCTCTGCTGTTCATAGGGTTTTCAATGGCAGATTGATTTTGGGAGGGGGTTGCCAGGTCCTTCTCCCAAGCCTACAGCATCTGGTGTTCCCAGGCGGTCTCCCATCCAGGTACTAACCAGGCCTGACCCTGCTTAGCTTCTGAGATCTGACGGGATCGGATGACACAGGGCTACAGCTGCAGGCTGCAAATGTACATAGGAGATTTTTAAATATTCAAACCATAAAAGATAAACAATAACAGAGTCATTAAATTAGACACTCATAGAATAGGTTTTGCCCTATATTTAGGATGATAAATTTCAAATGATGTAATAAAGTAATAATGAATATCTAGAGCACTATTTGAGAACAATTCTGAAGATATATTTGCTTTAGCTGGAACTCTGCTCTGATTATTAGCTGAAAACTACTCTGGTTATTTAGTGATATCTATCATGGGCATTGGAAAGCCTCACATTCACATCTAACCAAGGGCCTCAGAGAGTGCAGAGCAGCATTCTACCAACTGAGCTAACCGCAGCCCTTTTCTCCTGTTTAGGTGGCATTTATATGATACTGTAAGTTTGGGAAAATAGGACAGATACCATTTTCTTATAAAAACTAGTAATGATTTGTCATAGAGCAATGCATAGAGCTTGAATTGAGCATATTTTCCTTTTGGGATCAATGAGCATAATTTATATTTTGCTGTGCTTTGAAATTGTTATGTTTAGCAATATGCATATGGTCCCCAAAATGTATACATACATTAAGGAAGAAAAAACTGTATTAAAATTTTAATTCTCAATATATATTGATAAGAAAAAATGAATACAAGTCACATTTGCCTTCTGCAATTACAAGATGTGCTCAAAGTGATTCCCACACCAGAAGCAGTAGAAATTGGTCCTATGCAAGGCCTTTCAGATTTCTCTTGTGCACACTGTACACAGTACCATTTTTCTGAATTGTTAGGTGTGTGGAAAGTTCTGTTGCATACTCATGCCTCCATTGTCATTGTACTTCCACAATGTTCTTAAATTTCGAATACCTCTTCAAAATAGTCTTATACTCCCTGAACAACAACTATGCTTCTGCCACTTTCTTTGACTGTCTTGCCTACTTCATGGTGGCACTAGCACTCATTTGATTAATGCCATCTTTTATGCAAACATCATGTTCAATTCCACTTCAAGAAGTAATACATAGATAACATCTCTTAAAATGTTTATACTTTCTTTTGGCACCCCCAGTAGATATAACACTGGTTAAACTGTCAAAACATCTTCTGTCAGCCAAACAACTTACTGAACATATTGACATTTGAGTGCCATCTGGGCTATATTTATGTATTCAGATTAACAAAAATTGTTTGATAAGAATGTTTCCAGAACACTTTATTGAGATATTTTAATTTTCTTTTCTTCTGTAGCTGCTGTTATTTAATATTCTTTCTTTAGAATATACTGTATATAATTTTTATTTAAGCTTTAATTTGGGTGGGTCAGAGATGATATATTTGGTATAAGAATACACAAGAATTAACAATCTACTTTTTACCACAGTCTTACCAAAGGCATTTGAAAAAAAATGTTTTCTCCTATCAGATATCAGAGAGCTACTTTTAGGCTAGGTTTATCAACTGATAATCATATGAGACCCACTTAAGAGATTAACAGTATTATTTTGCAAAAAGTCATAATTAAAAACAATTCTATTTAGATAACAAAACCATTTGCTTTTGTTTTAACAGTCTAATATCTTGCTAGCATACCATTAATAATGAGACAATTCTGGGACAATTGTTTCATAATAAAATGCTCTCTAATAATAACTACACAACTTTAGAATTCAATATTTAGAAATATTTTTGAGTCATAATAAAATAATCTTTGGAAAATATCTGCTACTTTAAGACTATTCCATATATCTGAGGAGTACATGTGTCTTTTTGTACATTCATTTTTAATTACTTTATATATATTTGGAAATTTCTCCACCTGTTGAGAAAGACACTTTCTTCATTATTTATCTGAATTTTTAAATTCTATACATTATTGCCCCACATGGTGGACAATTACCAAAGGGAATGTGGAGGCAGAGAAATGTTGATTGTAAGCTAATTATGGAAGTAGCAGGCTTATTTCCATAAACCAATTCTTGGTTCCTGCACCAGGACAGGAGGTAAAGTTCTTTCTACAGCTTCTTTTATCTACTCTCAGACTCTAATATTCTTAGAGAAGGGAAATAATTGCTTTATTTATATTTGTGTCTTTCCAAATGTAAATTCTAGCACAGAACACATGGTAAATTGCATGGATATATTTGTGCATGATGTAATAGATGAATGAATCAATGAAAATAAAATGGATCTTGGACCTTATCAATAATACTAATTCTGATGGAACACAATGATTGTTATTATTGGTAGCAATAATATTCTGGCTAAAATTCTAAATATTTCTACTTTACTTCTCATCCAGAAAATCAAAAATTTGAGGCTATTTAAGTTTTATGTTTTACTGTCCCTCATCCAGGGTTCAGTTAAAAATATGATATCTAGTGCTGTTTGACCTTCTTCATTGAGTGAGAGACCTTATTGATTATTTTATTTCTTTTGCAAGAACAGTCCAACACTAACAGGTTTCTCTTATCATTATTAGAAAGTGCTTTTTTTTCTGTATCACAAGAGGATCAAGTATCCTTATAACAACTGGTGGTATAAATGGGGATCAAATTTTGAATTTTTAAAATACCACAAAACCCATGACCAAGTGATTTTTAAGTCTCTTGATAAGTTATCCAAAATTTTTTGAATTATCATTTTTCCCATACCTCAAAAATATTCAAGTGATTACACAAATTGTTAATGTATCATACTATTTTCTTTCATCTTTTGGAAGAGAGATGGAATTTTATTTGAATTTCTTCAGGTGCTTCAGATAATTTGCTTACCACTTTTATGAATACAAAATCTAGGTTGCACTACTGAAACTATAGATAACTACTCAAAGTATTGCATATTGCTTATCAGGGTATTCCACTTGATAAATAATGAACTCCTTGCCAGATGCTGTGGTTGACTACTCAGTAATCCTCTTCTTCCCAGTGAGAACCCTGATTTGGTTCAGAAACCCATTCATGCACATAGTCATGTATCGCTAGTGAGTATTTTCATTTTAAATTTGTTTTAATTAACCATAATCGGTGTCTAAAGCTGCACAACCCTAGCATTTGACCTCATCTGTTCTTAGAAGCTAAGCAAGGTCAGACCAGTTAGTCCTTAGATGGGAGACCACCTGGGAATATTGGGTGCTGTAGGCTAGGGAGAAGGACCTGGCAGCCCGTTCTCAAAACAACCAGCCTATGGATAGCAGAGAAGCACTCACAATAGTGCTGGGGATGGCACAGTATCAAGTAGTGTTTCATTCTGTTGTGCATATAGTCTCTATGAGTCAGATCTAACTCAATGGCACCTAACAACAGCAATAACAATCATAATTGGGCTTTTCTAGGCTGTGATTGCTCCATTCACTTCATCAGAGGATAGAGAGTAGTACAGTCATAAGAATTTTATAAAATGTTGGTCGAGGAGCAGGAATGGAAATATTCTAGGCAGCTATTAGGAAGGTGTTCCTTGTTGTTAAAAAGAGACAAATGATGCAAGAGGAAAAATAGCCCTTTCTTTCTAATGAACATTTTTCTTCCTATACATGAACATTGGCATTGTCTTACAATCATTAAGACAAAATTAACACACTGAAGAAAGCATTTTAAAGGATTATAACTTAAAAATAAAAATATAAATCCATGTGTGGTTGGATCATTGAATCAACAAACTCTGGATTTTACCCAACTTGTTAGAATTTTCTGTTTGGTTTGTGAGAGGTTATTTTTTTTTTCATTTTATTATCTCTAATATTTGCTAGCAAGTAAAAACCATGATACTTGAGATAGAGTGAATGTGAAAAGACAGATGTAAAATTCTTGACTTTATTTTAACCATAGGCTACCCATCCTATTATCAAATTTTTCATAACCACTTTCCTCTTTGACATTATGATTAATGTAAATTTTAATACATTCAGTTAAGAAATTTTGATGTCACATTTTTAAAAGTTTGGCGTATTCCATAAAACTATAAAATAGGCCTGTTTTACTCTTGTACACAAGAATATAATTGAATTACTTTTTCAGTAGTCTTTGTAATATATTTTTTTTTTAGTCATTACTCATAATGTTCTGACATGTAATGTTATTATTGGAATTTCTTTCTCTGTTTTTATTACAAAAATCTTCTGGGTCTGCGAAAAGTTTAATTTATTAAAATGTAATAAATGTACATCTAACTTTAACCTCAATTTATGAAAATTTATGAAAATTAGATATACTATTTGACATTCATAATATTGGGCTTTGCAAATTTTGCATTTAAAAGGTGAAGACACACACATTTACCAAAATTACATTTAGTATCTTTTATGCAATGTATATGTTTTGCTTTAAAGAGACAGGTGTATGTAATTTTAATGTCACCCTTAGAATCACCAAAAAGTACCCTGGCAATCAGGGGAAAGGTTTAATAGGTTTTCTGTCTTGTTCTTAATTTGCTGAAATTACAAAATCAATACTTTCAGTTGTAGCTGCAGTTACCCGTTTTACTGCTTTAAGATAAAGTCTATGAGAAAGTAACCTTCACTTTCAATTTGTAGCTAAGAACATCGGCTTGTTCTTGGCCACTACTTAAATAGCCTGTTCCTGCTGCCCTATATAAGATATTCCAAATGTGTTGTTCCATTTCCAAGGAGATACATACTAAACGGATCTGTGATTAATACAAAACAAGTAGGAATCCAGAGCTTTTTATACTTTGTCTCTTCTCTACAACACACTGATATGCCTTTATTTCTTCTGCTAAAACTTATCCGAATTCTTACTATAATTTTCAACTCTGGAACTTAGATTGCCATCAAATGCCTACAAACACTCTTCATCCAAATAAATAGTTTCATACTTTCTGAACTCTGTCTTACCTCTAAGATACTTATTACAAGGCACATTCCTGCCACTTTAGAGATAAGGAAATTCTCTCCAGCTAGAGTCAGGTTAATACAAAGAAGACAAGTAAATACATTTCCAAGATCTTAGTTTAGAAAAAAATATATAACAGATAAGTTACTTTCAAATGTCAAATATATTGGAAGTGACAAAGGGATTTTCAGTGTTAAAGTTTATATAAGTTTTTCATTGTAATAAGCCTCAGTAAACATGGGTAAATTTGTTACTGAAATTTCAATTTCATATTGGTCATGTAATTTTCTATGTGCACATTGATTTTTCATATTAAGACTAACATTCTATGTACAAGAAAAGGGATGAAATGTAGGCTTATTAATACAAATGACTTTTTCCTGGTCCCCAAATTAAAAAGGGTTCTGCTTTGGTCTATTTAGTAGAGAAGAAAAAAAGTCTGGATAGTGGTTACCTTGTGCCCATCTTTGCCTCTATGATACCTCATGTGTCTTGTTCTCAACATCTTCTTGGCTGCAAACTAATGAGCTTTTGTTGTTGTTGGGTGCTGTTGTGTCCAAATCTACTCAGCAGCCCTATGTACAAACAACAAAATACTACCCAACACTATGCTATTCATACCATCCATTTTGTGTTTGAGTCCATTGTTGCAGTCATTTTGAGTTGTGCCTCACCAGCAAAAGTACATCCCAGGGGCTTTACTCCGCTCCTGTCATTAAAGTCAACTCTACTTTGAGAAGGCAACTCTTCCCCAGTCATTTCCTGAATGCCTTCCAACCTGAGGCTCATTTTCTGGCACTGTATTTGACAGTGTTTCTCTGCTATTCATAGGGTTTTCTTTTTTTTTTTTTTTTATTAGAAATTTTTAATGTACATCATAATGTGATTCATTTTGACATGCTTTTCGTTGTGACAATTTTCATATATGCAATTTGATAAGCATTATTCATATAGGTTACCCCTTACCCTCCTCTATGTTTCCCCCCTCCCCCCTTCCTATCTAAGTTTCCCATCCAAGTCTTCTCTATCTTT